>PVJA010000575.1:123112-164340 GCA_004027025.1 Myocastor coypus | reverse complement strand
AGAATGATTGTGAGGACAATATGCAATATGTCAACTTTCAAAGAAAAGAAGGGGGAAAAGAAAAAAAAAGTAATGTGGATTTAGAAAGGTTAATGTTTAATTGTTTGATCAATCTTATATACCTATATGTATTAATCTAAACTGATCTGATGATGAAAATATGTAATATAACCATTGTTAAATTTAAACAATAAAAAAAGAAAAATAGGGTATATGATATATTACTAGAGAAATACATAGTATAATTTGTGTGATACGAGATTATAGCAATATTAATAATAAACTATGGGATCAGAATAGAAGGGGAATAATTCTGCCTGTGAAGAGGATGTGTAGGTGAGAGAAAGCTACTGCTTTGAGACCTAAGCTAAAATGCTCTGTGGAAAAGGAGACTGAAAAGACTTCACAGGTGGAAGCAAAGGTTTAGAGAGGAGACAAGTGTGATGGATGAGTAGTGTTGGGGAAACACACACACACACACACACACACACACACACACACAGACAGATACAGAGGGAGAGAGAGAGAGGCAAAGGGAGAGAGACAGAGAGAGGCAGAGAGAGAGGGAAAGGGAGAGAGAGAGTCAGATAGACAGACAGAGAGATAGAGACAGAGAGACAGAGAGAGAGGGAGAGAGAAAAGGAGAGAGAGACAGAGAGAAAGACATACACAGAGAGAGACAGAGAGAGAGGGAGAGAGACAGAGAGAGAGATGGAGACAGAGAGACAGAGACAGAGGGGGAGAGACAGAGACAGAGACAGAGAGACAGAGAGACAGAGAGAGAGGGAGACAGAGAGAGGGAGACAGAGAGAGGGAGAGACACACAGAGACACAGAGATACAGAGACAGAGAGAGGGAGAGAGGGAGAGAGAGAGAGAAGGGAGGGAGAACGCTTTAGGCTGCATTTACCAAGCAAGGAGCCAGAGTATGTGATGTACAAGAAAAGGGGATTCGACATGCCCACTGGAGCAGGGGGTGGGAACCAGAGATGTTTGTATCCTGTAGTCCATGGCAAAGAGTTTAGTTTTGTCATGGACACCACAAATTGTTCAGCAGTTAAACTTGAATATTTTTGTCTTGAAAAGATAGGCAGAATAAAATAAAAAATGAAATGATTCTAGTTATTATTCCAAGTAGGTTACTGAGTCATTTGATACGAGCTTTGATCATGAATGTTTAAAAATACTTGAAGCCGAATATATAGATATCATTTCTGGCTGTCTTCATCATAAATTTCTCATATTACCTAATGGTATTCCTTTTCAGAAAAGAGGCCTTGAGAAAAGTAGAAAATTGAGTGAGCTTGAATATGATTAAAAGAATATAACACTCTCAATATTCACCATTAAGATCACATGCTTTATACGTCACCATGTTGTCATGTAAAACAAATGTACCTGATTTTTAATAGAAGAGTAAATATCTTGACTTATGCACAAATCATACATAAAACCATGCAGGCATACATTTAAAATGGTAGGAAGTGGACTTATTCAGAATCTATTTAATTAAATATAATGCTAAATTTCTAACCAGTTTTTTCAGGGATGCCATGTTATATTATTTATAAGAACTAATTGTAGAATAACTCAGCATCTCTAGACCATGTATTATGTAAGTATTCTAAATTTGAGAAATTCTGTTATGAGAAACATATATTCATTTTACACTAGGACAAAAGCATCCAAACATAACTAAGGCATTTTTAGAAAAAGAATCTGTATTTTTGCCTTAAGGGCATAATGAGTGGCTTAACTTTTTGTGCATGGTTTGTCAAAAGAAAAGGAACTAGTGGAAATTCTTGAAACCATCCAACACTTTGAAGTGAATAGATCATTCCAACAATAACCATGGTATTAGAATAATAGTATTTATATTGTCTCAGATTTCTCTTTAGAGTGGACATTGGGGAAATAATTATACAAGAGAAAGGTATAAATCTCTTCTTATAGCAATACATAGATAAGTAACCTGACTCTATAAATCAATATCTAGTTTATATTTGTAAATTTATCTTATAAAATTTCAATTAGCCCAAACTCTTATGGGTGTAGACTAAGACATGTATCTGGAAGAAGTTCTAAATAATGTAGATCTACTGTTATACTTTTTTAGAAAGCTATATGACATTCTGATACAAATTGATGTTTTGATTAAGGCAATAAATTTAAATAAAATTAATAATTCCTGCCACATGGAATGACATCTGTGAGGTACATAAATCAAAACATGTGATTTTTATAATTGAAATCCCAAGCTCTGAAAATGCTGAGACGCATTAGAAGTTGCTTGCTGTTACTTTCTGGAATACCAAGTAACAATCTGATGTCAGTCACTTCACCCCTTTCTCCTAGGCCCAGCATTCTTTTGTTTGACTGATATCTCTAAAATGAAGGAAAAATATCAGCCATCAACTGTGAAAACTTACATGATGCCATATTTTAGAAAATTGCAACAAGATTAATAAACATGAGTAAGTTCTTTGAAGCTCAGAGCCGTGGCAGCTTATTGGGTGTAGAAGACACAATAAATATGTCAAAATTGTTTCTTTGCACATTCCTAAAACACCACGGGGCAAGTTTAGCTGGATCAGTTCTCCAGCCTTGCCTATTACACTCCTTGAATTGACCTCAAAACCATCACCATGTAATTTCCATTGATCTAAATTCCATTGCTTTGAAATGGATTGGAAAGGACATGGATTATTTTCCTTCTGCTATGAGTCATGTAAGAATGACACCTGAAACTCATCTGTCTTGTTTCCCTTGTCCAAAAGTGGACCAACAGCTCACAAGGTGTGCTTTTATCATGAAGTTTTGGTACCTCCTCAGGATAAACCCACTGACCTAGAAAATCACTGGCTTGAGATTTGGGATTTGCTGGGAGAATAATTCGACTAAATGCCTGTATGTCCTCAGGTGCATATAGATGGTGTAGGACAAGATGGAGGGATTTGGTGTTTCTTTCTCCATGATCCCAAATCCTTTCTGTCTCTCAGGCTGCACAGTTTATATGCAACTTGTAATAGAGACAAGCAGAAATCTCATTTTTATGCCCAGCCTTTAGAAAGGGCATTTATATTGATGTCTTTTTGTTTCCTCTACTGTCATTTAAGAATATTTGAAATCGCCGGGCGTGGTGGCACACGCCTGTAATCCCAGCACTCGGGAGGCTGAGGCAGGAGGATCGCTGTGAGTTCGAGACCAGCCTGGGCTACAAAAGTTAGCTCAAGGCCAGCCTGAACTGCACAGTGAGACCCTGTCTCAAAAAGACAAAAAAAAAAAAAAAAAAAAAAAAAAAAAAAAAAAGAATATTTGAAATCAGTTTCTTCTTGTTTGGCTCTCAGTAGAGAAGAATAGTTCGTTAACAGTTACTGTGCAATAATTCATTAAATTTCCTTTTCCGTGGTACATAATAGATCTTCACTTGGTTTTCTTTTACATTTTAACTAACAGAGATTTCCTCCCTATTTCCTAAGGATGTTGAAAGTATTTACTAATTAAAGTTTTTTTTTTTTTTTTACTTGAAAAGAAAGTTTTTACACATAAACACAAAATTTCACTAGGAGGGCTGGCGAGATAGCTCAGCAGACTAAACGCCTGTTTAGGTAAGTGAAGGTACTGGGGTTTGATCCCTAGCACCACATGCGATGCCTGTCCCCTCATGCTTACTGAGCAGGCCCCCAAAACTGGGCGTGGTGGCGTGTGCCTGTAAACAGGAGGATTGTGATGAGTCTGAACTGTGCCATGAGACCCTATACCAAACACATTAAAAAAAAATCACTGGAAAAAATTAGGAATTGGAGTACTCCTCATGTCTATTATTATTTTGTCATGCCCATACTGTCCTGTCTAGCTGTCAAAATTGTGGGATCTATCCTTTCTCAGAACAGGATCTTTAGGAAAGAGAAATGGTGGCTAAGGCAGTATGAAACAAAGTCTATGGTTCTCTGTGCCTCCAAAGGATAACATTCATTTTTATTCCAATGATATTTTAGATGACACATGGATTTTTTTCCTCGCAGACACAATTCAGTCTCATTTTTTGAATATTATCTCAGATACACAAAATCAGAAACATGTGCTTTTGGGATAATAGAATTGCAGTTTTGAAAGGTCAGCTACAAACTCTACATAAAGCCTGGCTAATTTAAAATGAAATAGAAACAGCTGTCTTAAGGAATGCAGTATATAAGCTCTTAAGGTTATATTGTATTTCTCTTATTAATTTTAATTGTGTGTTTTGAGAGAAAGAACATATTAAAGAAATAAAACTTGATTTTGCAAATGTCTTATAATCAGACTAAAGCTGTATAAAATCATAAAGCTAAATTTTGGTCTTTTCTCATTCTTTTACACAAAGGAACACAGATATTTTTTCTGAGGTTGGACATACATATACAAGAAAAACCAAACTCTTTCTTTTTTCGTTTTTTTTCTCTACCCTCTGCATTCACGTAGACACTCAACAGTCCTGATATGAGATACATGAAGTATGCTTCCTTGGATACCAAGCAATCCTGACAGATTCTCCAGTGCACACAAACTGAGTGTCTTCAAATCAATTCAGTTTTGACAGATCCTGCAGGTTGAGGCTCACTGTCTCAAGTTAGCTCCCTCTTCTGATGCCAGTCACAAACCCAAGTTGCCAACTTGATCTCTACTTCTGATTGGCCAGTTATTACTTGTGATTCTATGAGTCCATCCAATGTGATTTCCATTTATTTGCTAACATGGCTCACATTTCTCAGAGAAGCATGTTCTTTCTAGTTAACCAAATTATTACTAAGGAGCTTAATGAAGAATAGAGGTGAGCAATCAGATGCAAAGGGAATGGTCTGGAGGGTCTCGGGTCCCAGAGCTTTTGTCCTTGTGGACTTAGGTGTTCAATGTGTTACCCTTGGTGCCCTGGATGAAGACTTCATGACTGCCTTGGCCCACCGATGGAAGCTACATGGTTTTGTTATGTTTAACACACTCTCACCACACAATGGCCAGCTGAAGTACAAATGCAGTCAAGGTCATGGGTTAGTGGCATATTATCTGATAACTTATTGATTAGATGCTGAAAGTGGACTGACATTAGTATTGGCTTTTCCTTGATTTCAAACTGAGATGTTCAAAGTCCTTCTTTTCCTTTTTCCTCTCTTGTTCCCCTTCCCCTCTGTCCTCCTCTTCTCTCTCATCTGCCCTTCCCCTTTCTCACCTCTCCTTTTCAATCTCCTCCTCCTTGCCTCTGTCTCCTTCCTTTCTTTTATGAATTTTCTCTGACTGCTGCTGATGTGTGACTGGTGTAGCTCATGAAATCTACCTTAGCCATCTCAGAGTCTTTGATTTTACCACAATGGAATTGAGTTTCTTTTATTGTAGGAAAAGTACACAAGAATATAGCTACCCTATGGCTATTAAAATCTATCCATGATACATAGTTGCTGGTGTGAATCACTTTGTTTTTTTAGGGACCCTCAATAATTCAATTAAATACACATCCTAATTCTTGTAATCTCTTCCCCTCCTCCTCCCCTCCTCTCCCCCTCTTTTCCCTTCCCCCTCCTCTCCCATCTTCCTCCCTGTCTCTGTCTCTCTCTGTCTCTCTTTCTCTTACTCTCTCATTCTACACAGCCTCCAAGGCATTAAGTTTCGCAGCCAGTTCTTAGCCTTTTCTTTCTGAATGTTTCAGAAGCTTTTGACTTACTTGAGTCCATTGCTGGTGTACTTTCTTCACTTCAAATTTAAAATGTTACTCTTGACATTCCTTGTGCATTGGATATCTCTTCTGTTGGAGCTCCTTTGTTGGCTATTTTCTTCTAACTTCTCAGTGCTACAGTGGCTTGGGTTGGTCTTCCATCCCTTTCTCTTACCTTCTCCATTAGCAATCTGCTCCAGTTTCATAATGATGAAGGCATCCATGTGCCATCCATATCCAGTGTAAGAGTCACTGGATACCAAGCAATCTAAACTTTCCAATCTAAACTTCTGTTTGAAAATGCAGACTTGCACATAAAATTCAATCCTTGGCATTTATCTATGACAAAAGCATTCTGAATACACTCATTACCCAGCTCAATAATTACCCCACCAATTCATTCCAGCTTTAGTCCTACTCACTTTGCACACAGCCTTCAGTCACCGAGGCCACTCTGTTATTTATGCTTCGATACATTCTGTATCCAGAATGTGATGACCTCTTATCACTCTATCACTATGACCTTGGTAAGAATCAGAAAAATCTATCTACCAATTAGTGAATAAATTTTCAAACCATTTCTCTATTTCTCCTCTTGCTCCCTGCCATATCTTTTCTAAGGATAGTGATCCATTTCAGATATAAGTCAGATCTTGTCACTTTTCCTCTTAAAATTGTTCAGTAACTTTACATGTCACTCAGATAGCCAGATATAAAAATCAATACCCATATAGTGGCTTAGATGTAACATAAAGCCATTTTCCTATGTGAACGAGAAGGTGAAGAGTTTTGTAGGGTCTAAGTAGTCTTCCTTTCCTTCTGGATTTGTTCTCTGATATATATCAGCTATATAAGTATCTATATTATATATTATCTATCTCTATCTATTTATCTATTTATAGCAATCTCTCTATACATATATATTATATATATTCTTGAATACCATAATCAATGCAATATAACTTCAGTGTTCAATTTCAATGCTTTTATTAGTGGAGAGTTGATAACTAGTAAACTGAAAGATACCCAAGATGGGCTGATTAAAAGCAGCAAAACAGTGGAAAGCAGAAGGAGCAGGGATACGATTTTTAAGATTAGGAAGAGGCGAACAAGGAGAAAGCATAATTATTCTGTTCTGCTGACCGCATCCCAGTTTGTTACCACAGAAACATGGGTATCATAAATAGCAAAGTGGAGGAACATTATGGAAAGAACCTAGCTTCCATAATTGTATAGAAAACTCCACTCTGCCTCTTTCAAGGCATTACTTGAGTAAGCCCGTCTGTTTATATGCTTCATACTCAGAGGATCATAACAACTTTTCTACATACACCATCCTAGATTTTTAACTTACTGACTTGTATGTTGGAGAATATTGTATCTCGTTAGACTCTGAGTGATGAAAGGGAAACCACAGACTAACTCTAATTATGGATTTTATTTCTCTATCAAATATGTTAAATAGAAGGATAAAGGATTCATTCTGTTTGTTGTTGACTCATTTGAGAGTTCACAATCTTCGAAATATTACCTTAAAAAATTAATCAGTTGCCAACACAAGTTAGGAATATCAGATATTCAGTAATAAAATACATAGAAAACATAATTGTATTGTGAGTTATATGACAATCCAAATCCTAAACAGTGTTGTTGAAAAAATTAAAATCCATATCACTGAAATACAAAATGATTTTAAAAAACATTAACATCCATTGTTAATTGTATATAGTTATCTGTTTTCTTTATGAGTAGGAAGATTTAATTGAGAGAAAGGAAGCTTCTAAGGAGGACAGAAGGGGGCCTGGAAAGTGGGGGGCCACTAGCCAATTGCTGAGAGTTCTCAAAGTATTAAATGGTCAACATAAAGGACTTTACCTATGTACTAGATTTCTGCCTATATAGACTAGATAGTACATCAGTTATATTAATGTTTATGTTTTTCCACTAATAAAAGAAATACTTATTCATTGTGGAAAACCTAAAAATGTTTTGAGATAGATCCAAGTTTCATACACTACACCAGAGTCACACAGCAGTGTATCTAAAGGAGTTGTTTAGAGACAAAAGGAAAAATAAAAGGAGGAGTAGAAGGGAACAGTAAGGACCTGAGATAGTTCATTGGGACAAATCTTAACCTAAGATCAAGAAAATGCTGGTAACCTGTAATCTCAGCCACTTGGGTGGCTGAGGCAGAAATATTAGAAGTTCAAAACCAGCTTGGGCAACTTGGAGAAACCTTGTCTAAAAATTAAAGCAAAACAAATCAAACTTGCTGGAAATAGGATTCAGTGGTAGAGCATTTGTTTACCTTTCACGTGTGCAGTCCTAGATTCAGATCCTATGAAGAAAAAAATTGCTAGTACTAATTTACTTTCAAGAGCTCATCAATTAGTTGCCTAAATAATATGTAATGCTAACAATGTGTATCAGGCAAGAACTAGAAAAGTGATCTCACCCAATAGTCCTTCTTCTATCAAGCACTAGAAATCTTGTGGTATATTATGCATTCTTGTTTTCCTGACTAGCAAGAAGTTGAGAGTCAAATTTAATGCTTAGTGAAG
Source organism: Myocastor coypus (assembly GCA_004027025.1). NCBI lineage: Eukaryota > Metazoa > Chordata > Mammalia > Rodentia > Myocastoridae > Myocastor > Myocastor coypus. The sequence goes on along the minus strand of PVJA010000575.1, from coordinate 156,094 downwards.
TCATTCATTCAGGTACTTATTTGAATACATATACTATTCATACATATATCAACAATAAACAGCTATTTTGTGTTTGTACCAAATGCACAACAAACACTGCAGCAATAATAGTTTTGGGTCCTCAGACCATGGGAAAAAAATCCTTTTTTTTTTTTTTTCCCCAGATGATGGGTATCACCTAGAAAAGTTATTTAAAAATTTCTTCAAACAGTATAAGAAATCAGTATTAGACAACAAATTAAGAAGGTACCATGCATTATTGCAATGTGAACAAGTTAATTTCAATAAATATAATTTTTTTAAAAATTTTGAAACAGGTTCTCACTGTGCAGTTCAGGCTGGTCTTGAGCTCACTTTTGTAGCCCAGGCTGGTCTTGAACATACACTGGTCCTCCTGCCTCAGCCTCCCAAGTGCTGGGATTACAGGTGTGTACCACCACACCTGGCTAATAAATATAACTTTTAAAGTCAAACTATTTCCCAGAAATAGCTAATTGACCAATTGTACTTTTCATATGAATTGATTAATTATATATTGGTTTTTCTTTCAAGTTGCTTTTATATGGTAGATATAACTAATCTAGGCTTTCTTGAAGTTTAAGTAATCTAGGCATGGTGAATTATTTTAACTGAATGACTAAAATTTGTAGTGATTTTGTCTAAATAAAAACCATCTTGCTTACATAATTTAAAAATTATATAATGAAACTAAACTAGAAATAGCTGGAATGTTTGAAGTGTTCTACTTTTACCTCACCACATGCCTTTGGCTTAACTAATTTAGGAATGTTAATGGTAGTCTATAAATATTCCTTTTATCTATGATACGGTAAAATAATCAGTGTTGTACCAGTAAATTAGGCAACTCAGCCAAGTATTATTAGATTATGAAAGAAAACAAATAGAGTTATATTCATATTGAGACCTTTTAGAAATCTGGAAGTCATTGTGGGAAGTCCAGCACTTGGAATTTAAAAGGCCAATGAGATCAAGAAGCTAGTCATTCAATGGGCATGATACCTTCAGGGACTCAAATGTTAGTAGGCAATGATTACACAAAGTGAGGGGAAAATATAGTAACTAGCAACACTCCCAAACGAGCCTAGAGAAATGACTCTAAGTAAGATAAACAGGAAATTAGATATTTTCACTGGTGACACATAGCAAATTTATTTCCCATTAAGTTTTTGCTGGAATTATCAATTCAACAAATGTAGAAATTTCATTATATCACAAACAAAAAAGGGCACTGAAAAAGAAATCATTTGTGCCAAAAGTTTGCAAATTTAGTTCTGGCCTATAGAGTATAAATATGTATTGACATGAAAATGAAATTTTGCCTGAAAGGGACCTGTATTGTTGTTTAATAGGGTAACACAATTTTACTTTTTCTAAAATAGAGTGATTCTTAAAGAACATCATGACTTTGAAGCAGAACAGAATGGAACACAGAATTCCATGATGCTTAGTGAGTTCTTTATCATCATTGCTCCCCCAAGAGAAAAGACTGAGGTGAGCATGTTTAGGGCGTGTGCTGGAGCAGGGGTTCCTGACTTTAGCACAGTGAGCATTTGAACTGGATGATTTCTTGTGCCAGGCTATGTTGTTCAGCATTCCTACCCAGAAGACTTCCATATCAGCTTTCGACTTAAAAATGTCTTCCCATTGACAAATATCCCCTTGTGGGGGAGAAAAATCACCCCGGTGGGAAACTCTGAGGCTAGAAGCATTCCGATTAAATAGTCATTCATTGAAGGACTGTTAGAAATTGGTGACTGGAGTTTAGGAAGAAAAGCTAAAAATACTCATGCTTGATGGTTACTAGAAAAGAGAAACTTGCAATAAATGCACAAAAAATATAAAATACAAGGAATCAAAATGTAAAACTATGGGACTGAATCATGAAGGAAGGCAGCAGGAGAGAGGAAAGGAACAAAAGGTCAGCAACAAAGAAAACATTGAACAAAATACCAGAAATTACACATCAATAATACCAAATGTGATAGAAGAAATTATCCAATCAAAATACATTCAGTGGCAGCATGGAGGAAAACTAAGACCCAGTTCTCTTGCTTCCTGGTTCTTTTCTCTCCAGCGCTGCTGCCCTGCAGTTTACTCCCTTGTATCCATGAACTGTGAAGCTTCTTCTCTTCCTATCTTTTTTTTTTCTTTGGTGGGACTGGGGTTCAAACTCACGACCTTGCACTTGCCAGGCAGGCACTTGTGCCATGGAGCTATCTCCCCGGCCCCCCTTCCATATCTTCTCGCCATGAGATTCCTGCTGTGGTGTTCACTGATCCTGGACAGAAGCCATGACTCAGCTGCTGCTTCACCTTTATATTGCATTTGTCAGGTGTTTTGTACCTACAATGGTGCTACATGGCTGTGTCTGGATATTCCCCACAACATCACATGCTGATAAGTGAGGCTTTTCAGAGGGAGCTGGATCTGGAGTGGGTCAATATAGATTTACTGTGTGTGATAATTAAATTATTCCACTTATTGATTTAGTAGAGCTTCAGGTGTGGATAATGGAAGGTCCACCCTGGGTGTGGGTGGCACCTTCCAATCAGTTTGTGTCTTGTATTCTATAAGAACTGCTGCTGGCTACTCAACTGCTTTCCGCCTACTTCTTGCTCTTCCATGAACTGTTTTTCCCCTGTGAACCTCCTCTCCTCCTCTGCCATGCTGCTTTGCCTTGGAGGCAGCTGATTATGGACTGAAACATCTACAAACTGGGAGCTGAAACAAACTTTTCCCCCTTTAATGCTTTTGTTTCAATAACAAGAATGTAACTAGGATGCATGGAAAAGCTGAGAGGAAAAGCTAATACAGAAAATTGGTACCAGAGAAGTCAGACCATTGCAGTGATTACTTCTAATCACTTGGACCTGATTTCTTGTAAGACTTCAGAGAATTAACCTATAGATAGCTTAAAAGGTTCTAACCAGAATTTGATGAGTGATTCTGGTTGGAGCTCAGAAATATAGACAATAGAGACCAGGTTGAGGAGGATATTGTTGCATAGTGGACAGTAGGACTTGTGTGCTATATTATCATAAAAAAACGTGTGTATTTTGCCATGTTCTGAGATTTGCAGAAAGCTTGGTTTAAGAGCTATGGACTAATTGATTTGGTGGAGGAAACTATAAGATAGCTGCTCAATGCTCAGGGTGTTGTATAAGCTGTACCAGCTATTTTTGGCTATCAGAGGATTGGTTACACATGCTGGTTGTGTCCAGAGGTGTGACCTTGGGTCTACATCTGGTCCTCAAATCCTATCTCTTCAGTGTTGTTTCCCTGCTCTACTTCCTTACTGCCACCATGAACTAAGTAGTTTTTCTCTATGGCAACTTTTCATCATTATATTCCCATGATGGAGGCAGCTAACAACACATAAAACCTCTGAACTGGGAGACAAATTAAATGTCTCCTCTTTTAAGTTGCAGTTTTGAGATATATTATACCAGTAACAGGAAAAGTGAAACTAATGTAGCCGAAAAAGCATCTTCATTGGCCAACTCTCCTCACTAACCTTTATTAGTCACGTATTTGCCTTCAAAAAGGCTACTATATTTAGAGAGTGAACATTGTTTTTGTTTGTTCTGCCAATTATCTAAAATTTCATTGTCTTTCATTTAAGCTAGTAAAAGTAGAAGTAGTAGTAATAGAAGTAGAAGCTACTTCTTTAACAATCATTTATTCCTTGGATGATCCCATATTTATGTGAACTTGCATACTAATAACCTAATGTTTTATTCTTATTAATGTATCTTTTACAGGGATCTGGTCCTTCTAAGAACTCATGGGAAATCGTTTGTTGATGGGGAGCATGTCCTTTTTGCCATTGGGAACGCCATGTTGGGATCACATAAATTAAAAAGTGGCAGATTTAATTTAGGAATATTTAAGCACAGGTAAAATATGATAAATACTGTTATAAAAGGGAGAGAGGGAGAAGGAGAGAGAGATAAGAGAAGAAAAGAAAGGAGAGAGAAAAGGAAGAAAGAGAAGGAAAGGAAAAAGAAGCAAAAGGAAGAGAGGACAAGAGGAGTGGAGAGGGGAAGTGAGGAGAGAAGAAAAGAGGAGAGGAAGGAAATTAGCTTATTCTTTGGACTTAGAAGCCTTCAGGAGATTTTGGTCAAGGAATTCAGCCACCCTATGAAAATCCTATGTAGAGTCTGGAGCTAATATATTTCCTGAGCTTCTCTTTCCTTCAAACAGTGCAGCTCAATAGGTCACACTGAACCAAATCCAGAGGACAACCTGGTGACATGGTTTATGCCATTCATGCCTCTGTCCCTAGTCCCCATTCTGCTATCTTCCATCAAGCATATGCACAATTAGTGTGTAAATGGATCTAAAAGTCTAAATTAATTGTGGTAGCACACACGAGAATTTTTAAAAGATGCTTTCTATTCTATATGTTATGCTACCACTAAAGAGTAAAGTCAAAATTCGACATGCTTAAAACTTTTATTTGAAAGGAGTCACCTTCTTGGTTAATTTGGTCCATTTAGCAGCATTTAAATGAAAATAATGAAGAAAGTCTGTGCAGATCCTATGGACAGTCAATATGTAGCAATGTCTATCTTAGCCTTTGGAGTCATGGGACATTTTATGGAAAACCATGATGGTATTTCATGACAGTATTGTAATGTCTGAGGATTGAATCTCAAATAAGGACAAGAAGCTACAGAGAGAAGAGTGACAGCTAAGTCAGGAGACTGTGATTCCAGTTCAGTCCCTCCTAAAGAAGTGACTTCTCTCCACATCCTTTAGTAGACTATCACATCAGGGGTTTTGTCATGTCTTCTTGGTATAGCCTCTAACATGAATTTTTAAATTCATGATTACATCACCTTCATTAAAAAACATTCCCTGATTTTATAATTTTTAAAAGTTCTTTATTCATTTGATACATGGTCTCACCACACAGCTTGGACTCATAATGATCTTCCTGCCTCAGCCTCCCCAGCTCCCCGTCATACTCAGTTTAGGTAGCTGGCACAGAACGCCTGGGGTTCAAGGGCTGGCACGGCATGCATTATTGGAGATCGAACACAGGTTCTTGTACTTGCTGTGCAGGCACCTAGACTGCCTAGCTATTTCCCAACCTCTCCCTGATTTTATGTTTTCCAAGGAAAACTACAGTGAACAAGAGCATATCACTTTCAAACCTTCAAATAAAAATGTTGGCAAATAGTTTCCATAAGTAATCTGGCTCATTCAAGGCAAGAAGACAAAGGTGCCTCAGGATGTCACCTACTGAAGTAGCTCAAGAGCATATCACTTTCAAACCTTCAAATAAAAATGTTGGCGAATAGTTTCCATAAGTAATCTGGCTCATTCAAGGCAAAAAGACAAAGGTGCCTCAGGATGTCACCTACTGAAGTAGCTCAAGCTGTTCTGACCCTAGGACTCTGCCACACTCTATTCCCTCTCTGAACGTTTCCAGGCCTGCTGGAAGCCTGCTCCTCCTCCTCCAAGTCTCAGCTCTGAAGGCCCAGCCCAAGAGCTGTTGCTGAGTCCTGTCTTTAACAAGGTTGTTGCTGGCTTGTGGGTTCTATGCCATGAAGGGACCTCTAGGTTTGGGAACTTTTTCTAAATTACTATGCTGTATTCAACTCATAAGCATTCATCAGAGCAGTGGTTATCGGTGGAGTGGTGCAATGGCCAAAGGCTAAAAGATGACTATCTTCCCTTGCTCATGACACAAAGCACCCCTATGGAGAAGCTCAAGACACAAAATATGTAAAATTCATTTATAAAAGAGACACATTACAAATAGAAAAGTAACAAGACTAATAACACATGATAGAATAAATAAAACTTCAGAAAGCTTTTTAAAAAAACTAGGGCTTCTCAAAGATGCACTGTTGGCATTATTTTGGACGAAAGAACTTTTCATCATGGTGGACTGCCTATGTATTGTAGGCTGTTTGGTAGCATTCTGGGGTTCTACTTTGTGCATTCCAGTAACTGTCCTTTGTTTGTGACAACAAAAATTACATTCTGACATTATCAGAATGTTCCTTGGGAAATAAACTTGTGGCCATGTAGAACAACTGTGTCTTTGCACTGACAACAAAAGAGCCAAGCCATAGTAAACAAAAACTAGAATCAGAAGCTCTAGTACTGCTCAGGATTCCTTTGGCTGTCTCAACAACCTGAAGAATTGCATAAGGCAGATGAACCAAGTCCACATTTCACACTTAGAAAAAGGACAGCACAAAACCCAGGACCATTTCAAAGTGCCATGATAAGCACAAAGTTTGTGCCACTTCCCCAAATCTATTTTGCTTTCTTAGTGAAAGGTAGAGCGGATCATGAGCCAAGGTGCTCTATTCCCCCCTGGAGACAGCAAAGGTCCTTGAGGGCTGTGGACTATAGCTACATCCTGGACAGATGCCATTGCTCCCAACCTCAGGGTCACAGGGGAGGGTTCTGAGGCCTCATTAGAGAGTACTGGTGGCTGTCATCTGAGTCCTCCTAATAGTAAGTCCTCAAGTCTGGAAGGAGAATTTCCATATCTTCCCTGCATCCTTTCATGGGAGTCTTGTCAGAGCAAATGTTCTATCTAGTTTTCCTTTTAATACACAATGTTTTGATTCAGGATACCAATATTCAATGTACTGATAGTAACTTTTTGGAGCAGAATTAGAAATAATATGAGTGTGTAGTATTTTGGGGGACATCAAATTTGTTTTGTTTTCTACTAGATCATACAAAGTTTAGAGAAGAGGCAGAGGGAAAGGGAAGAACAGGAAAAAATGCATACCATAATCAAATGAGAGGTGCTAAGAGAGTGAGACAGGAAGCCACACACTTGGAGCCCTGAGAGAGGCACAGCGACAGAGGGAGACAGGCACATGGACATGCTCTGAGACAGAAAAGACAGAAGTGATGGTGGCTGGGAGAGGAGATGAAGGTTGGGAAAGGGCCCTGGAAAGCAGGGCGGGAAAGGCATTGAGAGAGGAGGGGAAGAATCGAGATGAACTCACTCTTTAGGGACCACATGATGGGCCTTATTTCAGGAACACTGCAGGCTCTGTATTTCAGCATTTCTCTCATCCAGAAAAGTACAGCGAGTCTGTTCAATGTACTGAAAGAACTCTCAGACTCACTGAGATGATAACCCCAGAGGTCATGGAGCATGACAACCCTCTCTTCCCCCTCGTTCACCATCTGTCACATTCTCAATTTCCCTCTGGTACCACAAATCCAAAAGCAGCTGATTTATATAGATGTCAGGAAAGGTTCAGAGCAGACAAGGTTGCCTGTGGTAGATATGAGGAGCCAGAAGTGGGGGTGCGGTGTCCATAAGCTCCACATTTTGGAGACTCTCAAAAGTTGACTTCCCTAGAACCATGCTGAGCTTTCTAAACTTCTTTGTAGAGCTCCATGGTACTAGAGCAGCTGCTATTCAGTTTAGGCCATCACAGTTACACCAGAAACTTGACAAAGCTGGGAAGCTTTAGGGCTGATGAGCTTTAGGGCTCAACCTACATAATATGTGATACTTCCCTCTGTGTTACAAAGCCTCTGAGTCAGTGCACACTATCCAAATATTTTCTAATTGCCTTGCCTGCTGACAGCTAGAGCCAGCAGTCGTCCAGCCAGTCTGTGAGCAGTGGACAGTGGGACAACAGAACAGTTAACCATTAAGTAAGAAACCAATTTGACACTGAACACAGAGGAAGTAGTTGTCATAGTTTATGACAGAAATAGTTTCTGAATCTGTGGCTGTGTGGGTACTCCAAGAGATCCTTTCTTCCTCTCCGTCATAAGGGTCAAATAAAAATATTGTGTAGGAATTGTTAGGAGCAGAGTTGCTGTTAGAGACAGAGATTTCAAAGCACATCGTGACACAGCCTTGCTGTGGGAATGAAGGGCCCATGCAGAACCAGAAGGACCTTTGTGGTTTAAATCCAACCATTTGCTTTGCTGAGGAGACCACAAATGTAGCAGGACTTATATACACCCAAACTTTTGGTGGCAGAGCTACAGGCTGAACACTTTCCATGGTGGGTTCTTTCCCCTTATGGCACACAAATAAATAGAAAGATCTTAAATAAATCTGTCTTTGAAAATTTCCAATGGGTAGTCAAAGGGATGTCAACATATAAAGTGAACATTTTATAAGCAGTGGTAATTCATGGAAGTACTAAAAAGGAGTGTCCAGTCTAGCCTAACAGACTTATAATGTAGCATTTATTGCTTGAAATGAATAGGGTGAAGTGATTAGTGTGGCCTTAAAAAGCTTCCTATTATAGGAAACAACCACAAAGTTATTTCTTAGTGAAGTTCTGGGGGCCTCACACATCAAAAGGTGCCATTTTGGAAGGGTGTTTTTCTTATATAATTAAAACTAATGGAAAATTTACCAAGCGGTGAAGTCTAAAGATGAAGGGTGCTCAAGAGATTAGCAGATGCAAACCATATGGAACTACTTAAAGTTCACTGCCAGCAAATGTGAAGCTTCTCTGTTGTCCCAACAGAATGAAACAAGTCCTATTTCCCAAGTCTCCTTATTTTGGATTTTCTCCCAAAGTCAAAGTTGCATTTCCCTGTAAAATTCAGCAGCATAGAATACTGAGCTGGGATTTCACAGAACTGTTGAGCTGTTCTACCAGTGCCGGATTCTCACTGAAGACACTGCATCAAATAGTGCCCCCAGTGAAGTGAAGTGGGGGTAGTGTTTCTCCAAGAAGTTGGCTTAGTCTTGATGGGAGAAAGAATCATACTGTGTGTCATGTGTTTCAGATAATACGATTCTCTGAGAAGTAAAGAGTAGGAAAGATTTAGTAGAGTTTCAGTGAAATCTCTCAAGCCTCCTTGTATTTCTGTATATTCTGCTCATATTTCCAACAAAATGGAAAGAAGCTGAATTTATGGATTAAATAATGAAGATGATAGAAAGGAAAAAATATGGAGATCAAGGAGGGGGAACCATGCAAGAATCACATGAAAGTTCATCAGCCCAACTCACTTCTTAGTTGTCTTTGCATCTCAAGAAATCTGCTCTTGTTTGGCAAATCAGTGTGTGATGATCTGTCTGGAGTTTCAGGTCACCTGAACACGAAGGCTGCTGACTTATTTAAAGTTCCCAAGGTGTCTCCTTTTCCCAGGGGCTGCATCATCGTGGCCCTCTGATATGCTGGAAGGACAGAGAGGTGGCAGAACAGTTCTCAGAGAGGCTCTGCTTCACGTTGTAAATTGCTGAGTGAGCATAGAAGGCAAAGACAAATCCTTTGCCTTTATGATGGCTCCCTGTATTAACATAAGCCAAATAATGCTGACCAGGGTCATTTTTTGCTACTCTTAAGGAGTGAACATTTCAATTCAATAAGCTTGTTAATATAGAGAAATAAAAATTTCACTAAGGCAGTTTGAAGGAATAGTATTTGTCACTATGTTAAACAAAGGGTGAAATTTTAAAATGTACTGGTAAAAATCATAAGCTTCCTCAATTGCACCAATTTAGTAATAGATAACTCAATGATCTTTTTAGTTAAATGGTTCTAAAAGAACATTTTAAGTACATAGCAATTCTAGATTTCTAAAAATCATGTCTTTTATTGATACAACATGCAACATGAATTTTACCAAGACTTCTACAAGTATTATCCCAGTCATGCTTGTAACCATATGAGAAAATTACAGTTTTACTAATCCTACTTGGAAAGGATGTGTGTCAGAAAGACGTAGATGGCATTTTGTAGATCAAATTGGATAACTACGGTATAATTAGAAAACATTATTGTATTAGTCAATCGATTATTTACAACGAATTAGTTTCTGTTTTTGTTGTCACTTCCTTTCTTTTAAAATATATATTTTCTAATGTATAGCATTTAGGTTCAGGAACATAATTTTTTCCAAAACTCTAGTCACAAACCAAAAGAGACTAGGACCAAATCAAATTCAATGTTTAAGTTCACTGGTTTTAAATAATTTATAGATAAGTGGATGCAACTAGAGGCTATAGTCATAAGTGAAATAAATCAGATCCACATGCATAAGTATCATATTGTCTCCCTAGAGAACCTGAAATAACTATTAAAACCTGAAAGGTATAATAGATATAGCAAAATATAAAGAAACTGAACTTAAGGAGTAAACTACAAAGATGAGAAAGAAAGAAAGAAAAAAGATAGGGAAAAATCATTCAAGTGTATATACAGGATGGCTGAGATGAATGTACTAACAATTTTCATCAGTTTTTGAAAATAACAGTTAATGTTCGCAATTTTTACCGTAAGTAACTGTATGCTGATATCTGTGATCTGAGAAAGTACATTGAGGACAGCAATGTGTAATACAAAATCCATGGTTGAGTGCCTCTTAGTCTTCTAAATGTGTACCATTTCTGGCATCATATCAATTATTATACTCTCTTTAAAACAATTTTTTTAAAAAGGACAAGAAAAAGCTAAGATTTATTGAAAGCAAGTGTTGATGTTCAATTCTTTGTCCAATCTTGCATAACTATATCTATTAATCTGAGCAACAGATTTGACATTAAAAATAGATAATATAACAACCATAGTTAATTAGCTATTCTTGTTTTGAAAATTTGTAACATATGCATTGTTGCATATTACCCTGTTTCTGTCTTTTTCTATTTGCTTTTGCTTCTGTTTTTTATTCTTCAAAATAAAATAAAATTGAATTAAAAAAAGTTTCAATGTGAATGCCTGAATTACAAATATCCTGTTTCTTCATTGTTTGGCTCAAAACTGCCTAAATCTTTCTTATTTTTTTCTGAGCCTCTTTCTTCTTTCTTTCTTTCTTTCTTTCTTTCTTTCTTTCTTTCTTTCTTTCAGGGTCTCAGTACTAGATTGGACTTATAGTGATCTGCCTGTTTACAGCCTCCCAAGAGCTGGGATTACAGGCACGCGCCACCACGCCCAGAATGGCAGGCCATAGGCATCCAAACCAGGCTCCTGCACCTGCATGCAGGTGCTTTAGTCCAATGAGTTATTTGGCCAGCCCTGAGCCACTTTCTAAAATCTCTATTGGACACACTTTTTTTTTCCCCCTCTCAATTATTTATTCTCTGCATCATCTCTGTCTATGCCAGTGAGGTTAATATTTTAAATCAAATTTCCAAGTCACCTGAGTGATTTGATAAAATAAAGCTTGCTTGGCTCCACTCACAGCTCAGTAGGGCTGGAGAGGACCTTGAACTGTATTTCAGGCTGGTGGGGATGAAAGCCAGTGATGCAGACACAAGACTGACACTTCTGAGAAGTAGACTGCACTGATTATTTCCATTTCTTCAGCTTGCCATTTGGTAATTTAGAAAGACAGAAAAGCTTTAGAACAATTATTTTCTCTTTGCTTTAATTATTTAAAGTATCCAAGTGTTCATTTCTTTGTTTATACTCAAGTAACATCATTATGGAAGTTATCTAAAAACAGTACCTAAGTTTTCTTTGGTTATTATTAATTTTCATATGGAAAAGCCTCTTGGATTCTGAGTTTCCATGTTGGATTATATAAAAGTGGAGTTTATAAAGATATTTTATAGTAGAATTCTGTTCATGAACAGAATTCTTCACATAACTCTGGCGATAAACTGAATTGGACTAGAAACAAATTAAATTCAGTGTTTAGATTCAATGTTGACTTTATAGGAAAATTTGATTCATTTCTCATCTAATTCACTCTGTGCCCACAGAATCAAACCAAGGTATCACTGTATTTGACACCATTAGCTAAGTACCCATCATGTCCTGGATGATAGAGTTAGTGCTTAAAAGACATTGATCCTGCTTGTAGAGATGTACATAAGGTGTAGACATGAGTGATATTTAATATTTTCTTACATAGTTGGAGCTATGTATGGAAAGTATATTTCATCACAATCAACTAAATATCCATTAGTTAAGACTTTCACGAGGGCTTGGCCTTAAGATGAATTCTCCTTACCTGCCAGCTGCATATTTCTTTTGCAAATTCGCAAATCATTTGATTCTTCATTCAGTGAAATAACTCCTTGGGAATGGGAATCCTTTCTTAGTCTGAGGGATTGACTTTTCTATGAAATATCTGTGAGAGGTAGTTAATGCCCATGCATTTCAATTCTCACAGAAAGGCAAATGGGGACTATTATGTAGTACAGGCAGCAGTGCTGCTAAAAGGGAATATATAATAACACAGACAAAGTAATCCTTCTTCTAGCCCTCACATTGCTGAAATGTCAGCTGTATTTTCTATATACTGGTCTTGAGCTCATTAATCTTTAAACACATTAATTATCACCGTGTTGACTGACTCCTTGGGATATTTACACGCAGTAAACAGATCTGGTATTCTTTGCAAACACATACTGTGATGGACCCCTGGGGGTCTAGTGCATTGTTTTTCTTTACCAAACATTTGTGCTTTTGCAAACTATGACTGTGACCATTTTCTTTGTGCCATTCTCCTGTGTATAACAAGATTCAAGCTATGTAGCTCTTGGGGAAAATAAATGAGAGTGCATCCCCTTGGCTTAGCATTGTTACCCTGAATTAGGACAACTGGATTCTTTTGCACATCATTGAGAGAGTCTTATCTCTCCAGAAGGAAAACTCTCTGGACTTATTTCTGGGATGAATATTATATCTACAAGGCATGTGTTCACTGTTGCCACCAGGGCAACCACTTCAGCTATCTATGTGTTGAAAACCAGCTTTAGTGCCTATGGCTACACTGAATCTTCTTTTGTGTCATGGAATCCAGCAATCCCACTGTATAGTTGTGGGCAAGCAGCCTGCAAGTAGAAGTGCTAGAGATGCTAACTTGGTCCATATTAGTTAATAGGAACCTTCTTGTGCTGAATGAGGGAAGCCTAATTCCATGCAAGTATGGTTTCAATTTTTCATTGAAATTACAATCAAACAAATTGCCTGCACACATTTTTCTCTGTCAGATGTTTCCCTTATGGTCAATTTGGAGTACCCTTGGGTCAGCTTATAAACCTTGTATTCTGCCACTATTGCTATAGACTCTTCCCTTTGTTTTCAAATTAATTTCAATTTTTTCTTTAAGAAGTGGACACATATGATAAACAGTAGTACCTGACAGGAAAATGTCTCTTCCACACTGACTCTTTATAGAACTCTGATGGAAAGGATGACATGTTACTGGCTCCTCTTCAGCTCTCTGTAGGGAACTCAGTATGACAAAAATCACAAAAGCCAAGAGCCTGCAATTTCCTAATTTCTCTAGTGCTTATTAAAATTGTATTTATCATGGTTAACTCTTGGCTTCTGGTTGAGCTGGCTGTCCTGGAAGAACTGGCTTTCAGAGCACTGCTTTGGGAGTGGGAGATCCTATGAACACCACTGTGCAAAGTCATACTGGGATTGCTCATACTCTTTTTAGATTCATGAAGCCACAGCCTCCTCAGGAGTGCTGAGCCCAAGTTGGAAATCATTTACCTCCTTTCCTTTCAGCAAGTGGTGTCAGAGGGAATGGGGAAACCTAATAAAGACCAGTTGTTTGATCCAGGTTCCGCTACTATGTCCCTGATGGATGAGAAGCTACATCAAAGCAATAATAAACATCCTGGGAATTGACCATGTTTATGTTTTTAGCCCATCTCCAAGCAAAGGTGTGATAAAATCTATTTGGTTTAAATCTGTAACTATGAGGATCTGTTGGCAACTGCCAAATGTTACCATCTGGACCCAATAACTTCTTTCTATATTTTTTGCAGGTGCTGTTTTCCAGTGTGAGTGTCCCTGCTTTAGTTGGAGAGGAGGTGGGCCCTAAAATCAGAAATAGTTTAACTACTATTAATTCTGTCTTATTGGAAGAGGTTTATTCTACTAAATACTTTACACTGTATGAGGAAGGCAATAAAAAGAAACAGAATTGAGACAACATAAGCTAATGTGCTTTTGTAAAAGGAGACCAAAAAAAGAAAAAAAGAAATAGCTAGATCTTTCGTTCCTAAAATAAGTGTTACTAAGTGTCAATTTGAATAAGATATACCTAGTGTATTAGTGTAGCACAGTTCTGGATGAGTCTGGGTGGTGGACTTACTGGAAAGGGAAGACCCACCTGTGTGTAGGTTGCACCAACTGATATGCTTGCAGCCTGGATAGAATGGAAAGGAAAAGAAGAAGCTTCAATTTTCTTGCTTTCTAGGACTTCTAGGCTTTACCATCACCTTTGGATGTCTGTCTCCAAGCTTCAAATACAGCTGTGTCTGTGTTTTCATAGGACTAGGCAGTGATCTCCAAGGCTATGAATTTTGACTCGGTCCTTGTGCTCCCTGGGCACAAATGGACTGTTTACATTCTCTCCCTCCTGATTCCACTGTCTACTTTTCTTTTTATTTTTTAGCAACCGCTATCGTTGCCCAATGGGCCCATGAACGAAGTGGCTACCGTGGCAGGAATAGAGGTTGTGCATGAGTTCAGCAATACAAGTGCAGCCAATATTGAACATTTAATATGCCAACAGCAGAGATAAACTCTGAGTCCTTGGTGTGGCACCATTCCTTGGGGAGATCAACCATCAATCTGACTGCAGGTTGATTATGTTAGACTACTTCCAACATGGTGAAGACAATGTTTTCTTCTTACTGGAATAGATACTTACTTGGGTATGGACTTTCCTTCATGCCTCTAATATTCCTGCCAAAACTACCATCTGTGGACTTATAGAATGTCTTCTCCATCATCATAGTGTGCCATACATAATTGTTTCAGAACAAAGAATACATTTCATGGTCAAACATGGCCATGTGCTCATGCTCATGGAATTCATTATTCTTACCATGTTCCTCACCATGAAGAAGTAGCTGGTTTGATAGAATTGTGAAATGACTCTTTAAAGATGCAGTTTAGCACTATGTGACAATACCTTTCAGGGCTGAGGAAAGGTTCTTCAAAAGACTATAAGGGCTTTGAATTAGCATCCAGTACATGATACTATGTCTCTCTTAGTTAAGATTCATACATCCAAGAATCAAAAGATGGAAGTGAGAATAGTACAATTCACCATTACACCTAGTGTCTGTCTAGCAAAATTTCTGCTTCCCATTCTAATGACTTATCCTCTTGTGACCTGTAAATCTTAGTTCTAGAACAGGGAAGGCTTATACCAGGAAGCACAAAAATGATTCCACTGAATTAAAACCTAAGACTCTTTTTTTGTCATTTTGGGTTCATGATGTCTCAGTAAACAAGTTAAAAAGGGAGTTATGGAATTGTCAGGGATGATTAGTGTGCAGCATGTTGCTTGTATCACTGAAAACACTAAAATGGTCATGATCACTGATCTAGACCATCAAGGGAAAGCTGGACTATTACTCTGCAAGGGAAAAAAGATAGAATATATTTGGAGGGCAAGAAATCTCTTAGGGTCCTTTCTAGCATTGATATATTGTGCTATGAAAGTGAATCGTGGAGGTGGGCAAGATGGTGGAGTGCTAACCAATAGAGAAAAAGCCACTCTGAGTGTTACTGTCCAGATACTGGAATATAGCAATGTGGAGAAGGCAAAAAGGAGGGAAGTGAGTTCTCTAGGATCCAGGTAAGAGCTGAGGCAGGAATTGAAGGTCACAGACAGACTCAGGAGAGAAATCTCAACAAAGGAAGTACCTAATAGCACCTTCTCCCTAATAGGGGACATACCGGCAAGAGAAGCAATTCAAAGTTTCATACATACAGTGAGTGCCAGCAACTCCAAAGGCCTCCGTGGAGATACACAGCAATGGGACACAGGAACAGACACGGACTATACCAGCTGGAGGTTGCTGTCTTCTAATGACTCCTAGTTAGGCTCAAACCTACAGAACAGGCCCTTCTGGCTGCAGGCCACAAAAAGTGCACCTTGCAGACTTGCTGAGATTATCCATAACCTTGCCAGAAAGTTACTGCTGGCCCTCTGGGACAAACCAACATAGAACAAGACTCTGTCTCAATATTTTGTCTACCAGTGAGTGACAGCAGAGACAAATGTGAAAGTGGGCTATGGTTTCTTCTCTCTTGTTTTTTTTTTTTTGTAGAGTTTTTTTTTGTTTTTTATTTGTTTATTCTCAATTTTTGTTTATTTTTCCTTTCTTGTTTGAACTTGTTTTTATATGTGTGTGAATGTGATGTTCAGCTTCTTTTTATTGTGGTTTTGTTCAGTTCATCTTTTTTCTCTTCTCTTTTCCTACACACTTTTGAAGCTAAATTTAGTGTGATTCCTCTTTGTCCTCTACCTTTACTCCTAATTTTCCTCTTCCTACCCTTCTCTATTTTCTCCCCAACCTGTGTTAAAATTTTAACCCCTGAGGGCAAAATGGACATATTGAGGCTTGTATACTGCCTACAATTTTCTGATCTGCTTTATATTTTGTTATACAATCATAAGTCTAGTTCATATGGTTAATGGCTGCAGATTAATGGCTAGTTTAGTTTGTTATTTTGTAGTCTGTGTTTTATGCTATTATCATTAGTATCACCACAGCAAAAAGTGATATACGGTCATTACTCCTTGTATTTCAAAATTGACATTGGCTAGAGTAAATTATTTCTTTTTTTTAATGATTAAACATAGTCCTTAGTTTAATGATTACTCTTCATTAACTATACAGAGTTAGTATGCTGAATTCAGTAACTTATTGAACTACTCAAGTCTGGTTGACAAAATTTCAATTATGTCAGCTCATTCTTCCAACAAAAGCCACTTCACCACTGGCCTTAGGAACTGTGAGTGAGCCCTGTGAGAAGTGTATTGTGGGTACTTGAATATTATTGAAGGGACAAACTGGGCATGGCGGCACACACCTGTAATCCCAGAACTTGGGAGGCTGAGGCAGGAGGATCAGTGCAAGTTCAAGACCAGCCTGGGCTAACAAAAGCGAGCTGAAGGCCAGCCTAAATGGCACAATGAGACTCTGTCTCAAAAAGACAAAAAAAAAAAAAAAGAATGTTTTGCTATACAGGTCTTGCTTCAATTTGCCCTTGACCACCCAGCAAGAAAAAAAAAAAATGTTTAATTACAATGCATGAAACGCAGAGCTAGATTGGTGAGATGAGCTTTAGGAGACTTAGATTCAATAGCCTCCAACATCACAAGCTTCACTGGTGGCCCACTGCAATTGCAGAACATTTGACTATGTATGTATCTGCTTCCTCTTAGTCCAAAGAGAAGTATATTCTTTTCCTTTTTTTTTTTCTAAGCAACATCAATAGGGTCATGCCCACACACTGTACTCTGTAGAATGATTGTGAGGACAATAAGTAAATTATTTCTTAGCTGTTCTAAATACTAGCGATAAAGCAACTCACCACAGGAAATTTACAAACATCACCCCAGGAATTAAACTAAAGAAAGCAAATTAAAGAAAAGAAAAGAAAATGAGAAGACACTTAAACAAAATGCAATTTCATCTAACAGCAGCTGTTAGATGATGCAAAGAATAATAACTTAAAATTAATTGGAATCAATCAAAAATCAGAGGACATTACAGATGATATTAAAAAAAAAACTGTTCACAGGTCTCAAGGCAGAAAAATTCCCTGTTAAAGGAAGACAATTTGATATACAGTAAGTGAAGTATATAGAATTCCAATTAACCATAATAAAAAAATACCTACAGCTAGGAATATCATACTCAAGATTCAGAAATTCAACCCAAGATAGAATATTAAAAGCTTATGGGAAAAGAAACAAATCATATATAAAGAAAGCCCCTAAGAAATTCATTTTTTAGAGGCTGCAGGGGAAAAGGAACCTTTTCCACTGCTGCTGGTAATGTAGACTGGTGCAACCACTATGGAAATCAGTGTGGAGACTCCTTAGAAACCTAAGATTATAAATCTCATTCAATCCAACTATCTCCCTTCTGGGAATTTTCCCAAAAGAACTGAAAACATCATATCAGAGTGATATTTGTGTACCCGTGTTTATAGCAGCATAATTTGTGATAGCTAAATCTTGGAAACAATTGAAATGCCTGTCCCCTGAAGAATGGATGAAAAGATGTGATGTTTTCATACAATAGAGTATTACTCAGCTATATAGAATGGTAAGCTTGAAACCTTCGTATATAAGTCAATGCAACTTGAAGACATACTCATAAGTGAAATAAACCAACATACATGTGTAAATATCATATAGTCTCCCTAGGATAAGAACTCAAGGATGAGGCAGGAAGACCAGTGTGAGTTCTAGACCAGCCTGGGCTACAAAAGTGAGCTCAAGGCCAGCTTGAACTGCGTAGTGCAACCCTGTCTCAAAAAGACAAACAAACAAACAAACAAAACTCAAAAGAAGAGATAAAAATGGAAAGATATAATACAGTTAAATGGAAAGCAAGAATTTAAGAATTAAACAATAGAGAACAAGAAAAAAAGTTAGGAAAAATAGCAGGGACAAAACCATGCATTTATATATATAAGATGGTTAAGACAAAGGTCCTAGAATCTCCAACACGTTTTAGAAACTGTCAGTTCATTGGTAGAATTCTCACCCTGACTAACTATATATGCTGATATCTGTGAACTGAGCAACTACATGGAGTATAACAAGGTGTAATACTAGCACCATGCTAGGAATATTTATCATTCTGGTCTGCTAACGATGTAATGCTTCTAATGTCACATCAATTGTTGCTGTACTCTCTCTCAAGTAAATGATTTTTTTTTTTTTTTTTTTTTTTTTGCGGGACCAGGGTTTGAACTCGTGACCTTGCACTTGCACTTGCCAGGCAGGCACTTGTGCTATGGAACTATCTCCCCAGCCCCCAGTTTTTTTTTTTTTTTTAAGGTAATAGAGAAGTAAGATACAAGAAAAAATGCCACAGTAATGTACCTCTACAATGTTGTAAATGGTTAAATTCCTTAATTTCTGTGTAAATATGACTAATTTCTTTTTTACATTCTATAGGGATTTAAAGTTTAGAATATCAATGACTGATATAAAATACCAGTTGCATGTTGTTTAACGTATTTTATTTTCAGGAATATAGTGATGTTAAGCTCAAGTGCCTATGTTAAAAGGACCAATATCATTAAGCTTCTCTTCTGGAGGGTTAACAACTTAAGTTTGCAGACCAAAATATTAGAGAAATAGAAGGGCTATAAGGATAGCCAATATTTTGGCGCTAGCCCATCAAGACCAGTGAGGATTCAGGACATAAGAGAACCTGTACTTCTAAAGCCTATAACTTAGTGGTATCCCAAATTTTTTGTTCAAGGAAATTATGGGACCACAGAAGAAAGGGATCAATGATGTATGGTGTGCCTAAGGAGAGTCATCTAGAGAGAAAACATTCCCTTAGGCTTTCATAGAGAGCAAATTGGTCAAGCAATGACTGTGACTCATCCAGATGGATGACACTGATAAAAGATTTATGAGCCACTGTACATGGTTTCAGGATCAACCCTGAGGTGATTTGAATGACCTTGTCAGATACAAAAATTACATTTTTTGTTATATAGGCCTTGCTTTAATCTTGATCTTAACCATTCAGTAGAAAAGTCTCACAAAGGTATAAAAAATGCTTGAGCTGTACAGGCTCAAATCAACAGCCTCTGATATTTTATTAATATTAATAAAAATAATTTTAAATATTTATTCAAATTAATTTTAATGAGAAAGAAATAGCAATGAGACAATTTCAGAACAGTTTAGTAGGACAGTTACAATAATTAATACATTGCATATTGCTTTCTTTGTTGTAGTTATTCAGAGTACAAGATACAGATATAATATCTTGTATAAACACTATTAGTATGAATATTTATTCTTACTGAACTAAGAGAAAGTAGCTGTATATCTATCTATTTTGTATATACAGATACACAACACACACACACACACACACACACACACATATATATATATATATATTTATATATATATATATAAATATATATATATATATATATATATATACATTCACTACAAAATTGTCCTTCATGTATTTCTCTCCCTTTTTTGTTTTGTTTTGTCAGAGATGGGTGTTCCATTGCCATTCAAATATTATAGGTACATATCTTCATCAAAATAACCCCATAATATAGTCCAATAGCCCATAATAGTAGTGAGTTATCCACAAAACTGGCAATGTCAGGTTGTTGACTTGAGCATTGTACAGCTCAGCATATTAATATGGCATTACTTTTTATATTTCGTGGTTATGTTTTTCTGCTGGATGGTTTAGACTAAGGTAAAACAAGACCTATATAATGAAAAAAATGTAACTTTTTTTAATCTGAGAAAGTCAGTGAAATCACTGTAGGATTGACCCTAAAGCCATGTACAGCTGTTTGTAGATCTTTTGTTAGTGTCACAGACACAGCCATTGCTTGACCAATTTGCACTCTGTGAAATCCTGGGAGAACGTTTTCTCTCTAGGTGACTATCCTTAGGCACACTAGGCATAGTCAATCATTTTCCCCTGTGGCCCCATAATCTCCTTGAACAGAAAATTTGAGACACTATTGAGTTACAGGATGTTATAGGGCAGGTTCTCTTATGTCCTCAGTCCTCACTGACCTTGAAGGGCTAGAAAGTCCATAAGAATTACAGTTGATGTTTCACCAGAAATTGTAAAGTCAAGGAGCTCATAGAGTGAAATATTTAAAGATCTAAAGGAAAACCATATTCAATTCACATTTATGCGTCATACAAAACTATCCTTTAAAACCAATGGAGAAATAAGATACTTCCATGATAGAGAACATCTGAGAAAATTTATGAGCACCAAACTAGTACTATGAAGTATTTTGAACAAAATTCTAGAAGAATTTTATAAGAAGGATTACAACTACATGAACTCCTCCGGAAGGAATCCTCCAAGCAATGTAAACCATTAAACAGAAGGGTAGGGGAAAACCAACAACAGGAAAACAAAATGACAAGGATAAGTCAATACATATCAGTTATAACCATTGACTTTTTCTTGCCTAAACAATATTCGTACAAACTTTCATTCTCAATGAACTAAGACAAAGTAGCTGTATATCTGTCTTAACTCTCTTGTGTGTGTTTGTATTTATATATATATATTTTTTTCTTTCTTTTTAAAATTTCTAATACTAGGAGAAAATATCATACCATGTCTTATAAGTAGATTGTATGTCAGAATACATTATGAATTCAAAACAAAAGTATAATTAAACAACATTTAGAAAATTAAATATTAATAAATTAAAATTAAATCAAATATTGCAAAATAACATTCAAAATTTGAAACCATTAGTCCAACTTAGAGGTCAGATTGTTGTATATCATATGTGTGAATCTGTAATCAATTCAGAATATTCACATAGTATTTGAATTAGTTAATATGTAAAAAGATATCAACTAAGAAAAAGTTTCCATGGTAGTAAAGAATTGCTAAGAATAAAAGATAACATAAATACTAGAATGGCAAATATATCACCAGAACTTCTAACAGTTTGGTGATAGGATATTACAAAAAGTTCTTGTATGTTATATATATGGACAGTGTCCATGACGCTTACCGTTGGCCATGTGTCACTTGTGGGACTGAGCTACTGCTATTTCTTTGATATCCACCCTGTAGAAGCAGACAGAATCATGACCCATAGGGTGCAGGAGAAATCCAATTGTAGAATATGCTAACAGACATATTTTACTGCTGAATACAAAAGAATAGTTAAGACTGCTTTGTATACCATTTTTTCTCCAGTGTTTAATTGTTTGCCATATTTAGTGGGCTCTTTCCATTATCCTTCATGCAGCTGTGGTCATTTTGATCCCTGTCTACAACATGTTTTGGAAAACTATGCAGGGTTTCTTTGTCACCATGAAATTCTTTAGTTGTTCTTTGTCCTGGAAGTATTTCACTTCTCCATTGAACTTGAAAGAGAGATTTGCAGGGTATAGCAGTCTGGGCTGGGATTTGTTTTCTTGAAAGACTTGAAGTAATTTGCTCCATGCTCTTCTTGACTTGATGGTTTATAAACAGAAATCTGCCATTATTCTAATGGATTTTCCTTAAATGTGATCTGTTTGTTTTCTCTAGCAGTTTTCAGTATACTGTTCCTGTGCTGAATTTCTGGGATCTTGATTATTATATGTCTGGGTGTGGTTTTAATTGGGTTGTTATTTAGAATTCTGTACGTTTCAGTTACTGAATGTCGAGTTGTTTCCCCATATTTGGGAAGCTTTTTGCTATTACGTCTGTCTATATTCTTTTTATATCATTTGCATAGACTCCTTCTTTCTCACTGACAACTATTAGTCTTATATTGTTCATCTCTGTACCATCTTGCAGATGTTGCATTATTTTTTCTTGCATCCTAGTTGCTTTAAGAGATCTTTTCTTACCTCTTCACTAGCTGCAATGGTGTCTTTAAGGTGTGAAAGTCTATTTTTACTTTCATGGATACTGTTTTGCCAGCTTGTGATTGAGGTTTTAAGTTCCTGTATTGCCCTTTGAATCTGCTTGATATATTCTATTAGTTTTCTATATTGTTCATGCAAGGATCCCATCATTTTGCTATTCTCCTCTATTTTTTATCTGTATATTCTTTAGAAGCACTTAGTCCTTCTTTTGTTATAGGGTTTTTTTTTATTTCAGAAATTAGTTTTGATCTGATTTCCTCTACACATTTCTGTAGTTGTTTCTTTACTTCAGATGCTATTGTTTCAGAGATTTCTGGTGTGTGATTTCCAATTTCTTCCCTGCTATTGTCTCCTGTATTTGTTCTGGGTGGGCTCAGAGCCTGAGAGTGCATTTTCCTCCTTATCTTTGTCATTTTGTATAGCCCTGCCTTCTGCTCTTTGTTATAGAGCTCTGGTAGAGTACTTACCTTAGCACCAGATCTGGAGCTACCAATTGTAAACTCGTCCAGGTGGGTATGGGTTGGGTCTGGCTCCTTATCTCTAGTTCTTACTGCTGCAGCCCTTGGAGGTGACCTGCTGTGTCACTCTGCTCCTGGATCAACTGGATGAGTCTTGTCTTTAGTCTCTTTTCAGGGAGTTCTGTGGCAGTTTTCCACACTGGGCCTGTCTAATGGATGAAGTTCCACTCACATGCCAGGCTTTGTTGTTGGGGAATGAGTTTCAGGTGGGCCCCTATAACCATTAAAGTTAATGATCTCAATTCACCAATCAAAAGACTCACACTAACAGAATAGTCGAGAGCCGGGCGTGGTGGCGCACACCTGTAATCCCAGCACTCGGGAGGCTGAGGCAGGAGGATTGATGTGAGTTCGAGACCAGCCTGGGCTACAAAAGTGAGCTCAAGGCCAGCCTGAACTGCATAGTGAGACCCTGTCTCAAAAAGACAAAAAAAAAAAAAAAAAAAATTAAAAAAACCCACAATAGTCGAGAAGAAAGAGTCTACAATATGCTGCTTTTAAAAATCATTTTATTTCAGAAGAAATTCATAAACTGAAAGCCAAAGGGTATAAAATAGTACTCTACATTGTAGGTACCCAGGCAAAGGGGAACAGTCCAAGAGGAAGAGATTCACAGGAGAATATATAAATATATCCTGTGAATCCAAATATATGAAGTAAATATTAACAGACCTAAAAAATCAAATAAGCGCTAATATAATTGTACTGGGGAATTCAATATCCTACTGTCACAAAAACAAATCAAATAGACAAAAAATCAAAATAACAGTAGAAGTAAACCAAACTTTTGAACAAATGAGCTTAGCGTTTTCCACCACAAAACATTAGAATACACATTCTTCTCAGCTACGCACAGAATGTTATCCAAAATAGACCACATACTAGCTTATAGAGCATGCTTAAGTAAATGTAAAGCAGTGAAAAATTTCACATGCTTCTTATTGATCATAGTGGTATGAACTGAAAATTGATGACAAAAGAAACCACAAACCTTCATAAGAACATGGAAATTAAATAGCACCCTCTCTGAACAACCAATGGGTTACAGATCAATTTAAAGAAGAAATTAAACAGTTTCTACAATTGAATGATGACAACACTGGAACTTGTGGGACACAATGAAAGCAGTCCTCATAGGGAAATTTATAGTGATGATTTCCCATATGAGGAAAATAGAGCAAAGTACTAGTGAACAGCTCAGTGGGGAATCTCTGACTTCTAGAAAGAGAAGAACAGGGTAAGCCAAAAGCTTGTAGAATAGAGTAAGTTACAAAGATCCGAGAAGAAATTAATAAATTGGAGACTAAAATTTCAACACAAAGAACCAATGAATTAAAGATTTAGTTTTTTGGAAGATTAAATAAAGTTGAAAAACCCTCAGTCAACCATATCAAAGAAAGTAAAGGATAATACACGCAATTAGGAATGAAAAGGGTGAAATCACAACAGATGTTTCAGAAATACAGAAAATCATCATCATCTACTTTGAGAATTTGTGTTCTAATAAGATGGATAATGCAGAAGAAGTGAACAAATTCTTAGATACATATGAAGTATCAAAATTGAATGAAGAAGATGTAAAAATTCTAAATAAAACACTAGCAATTGATGAAATTAAAGATGTAATTAAAACCCAACAACAAAGAAAAAGCCAGGCTCTGATGGATTCACTGTTGAATTCTACAAGAAATTTAGAATAGACAACACCTATACTTGTCAACTTTTTAATGAAATTGAAACAATACTTTTCACAAGTGTTAAAAAAAATGAAATACATAAGAATCAATTTAAGAAGAGATGTGAAGGACCTCTATGTTGAAAATTACAGTACTCTGAAAAAAGAGATTGAAGCAGATATCAGAAAATGGAAAGATAGGCCCTGTTCTTCAATAGGAAGAACCAATATAGTGAAAATAGCCATACTTCAAAAACTGTTTTACAGATTTAATGCAATTCCAATAAACATTCAAATAGCATATTTCATAGAATTAATGAAAACAATTCTAAAATTCATTTGGAAGAAGAAGAGGCCTAGAATAGCAAATGCAATTCTTGGCAACAAAGGCAAGGAAGGGGCATCACATCCTTGACTTGAAATTATACTATAAAACTACTATAGCTAAAAACAACATCGAACTGGCAACCCCCTCCCATGCCACAACAACAACAACAACAAAAAAAAAACCCAGACCTGAAGATAACTGGAACAGACTAAAAGATGCAGAAGCAACTCCAGATGTGCTCCATCACCTTATCTTTTACAAAGCTGCCAAAAACATTTACTGGAAGGAAAGAAGCCTCTTAATAAATGGTGCTGGAAACACTGACACTGCACATGCTAAGGATTAAAATTTGGATGCTATCTTTCAACATACACTAAACTAAATTTGAAGTGGATCAAAGATCTAAATACTAAGACAGAGACATTAAATCTGCTAGAAGATAGAACTGGTAAAACCCTTGAAGTCATTAATGTTGGCAAAATCTTTATGAATAAAGCCTCAATAGTACAGAAACTATACCAAAGAATCAACAATAGGAATCTCATCTTACTAAAAGATTGACACAGCAAGAGAAACCATTGGCAGAATGAAAAGACAAGGCAGAATGTAGGAAGATATATTTTCCAGCTGTTCCTCAGATAAAGGATTACTTTCTAGAATGTTTCAAGGAATGCAAGCAGATGTGGACCTTTCTTGGTGCCCCTTAAGAACTTTGGTGGACTCTGGGCAGCCTACAAGACTGTGGTAAGGTCTGATCTTCCTTAGACCTGAGAGTATGCAGGCATGGAGCTTCTTCTGGTGCTGGACCATACTTTTAAGAGCCTAGGTGGACTCTGAGTGGCCTGCAGGACTACTCAGGAAATCTGTGACATGTGGGCCCTGTGCATGTAGGTGTAGACCTTTCCTATTGCCATTTAAGAAATTTGAACTCTGAGAAGCCTGAGGGAGTCTGATAAGCTCTGACCTTTGTTAGCCCCCAGCACACAGGCATGGAGCTTCTGTTGGTGCTGGTCTAAACTTTTAAATCTTAGAAGGACTCAGTGAACTGCAGGATGCAGGAGAACTGTGATCTGTGGGCCCAGGGAAAGTAGGCACAGAGATTTCCTAGAGCCAATTAAGAGCTTCAGTGAACACTGGGAGGCCTATGGGACTCTATTTGGGTGACTACTCGGAGCTTTAAAAATGCAGGGAAGCAGGAGCAAAAGGCCATCTGAATCCTCTAGCCCACCTAGAACTAATCCAGCATACAAGATATGAGAAGTTGGAAATCATGCACCTGAAATGCCTGAAATGATAGCTACTGAAGTAAAGAAACAAATCCATCAGGCTATAGAAGAAATAAGATGAGAAATAATCTCTCAGGTCTAAAAAGAAAGGTCAACAATTGTGAATGAATTGCTCAGTACAGCTAAAGTGCACATAAATAAAAAATAGAGAAGAATAAAAAAAAATGATGGAAATACTGAATGAACAATACAGGACAGACCTGGAATGTTGAAACAAATTCAAAAAATCATCAAAGAAATTAAACACTCCATTCAAAGCTGGCAAAGCACTGGAATGAAACTGAAGAAATACTTTCAGACCTCAAAGACAGTGTTGTGGCTAATGAATGTGAAATAAAAGATCTCCTAAAACTAACAAGGAACCAGAAAATAACAATTTAGTAGCTACAAGGTGATGCAAAGTAAAACAAGAATAATATGTGTCAACAAAGCAGCAAGAGACAACACAAATAACATAAAAAGACTATTTGAAGAAATACTAGCAGAAACATTTCCAAACCTGAGCAAAGAAATTCATATACAAATAAGTGAGGCATATAGAACTCCACATAACCATAATCACAGTGAATATGCACCTAGACACATAACAATCAAGATTTCAGAAATTCAGCAAAAGAATAGAACGTTAAAAGCTACTAGAGAGAAGAAACAATTCACCTACAATGGAAAGTCCGTCAGAATCATGACAAATTTCTCAGCACAAATCATCAAATCAAGAAGAGCTTGGAGTGAAGTATTGCAGGTCCTGAAAGAAAATAACTTGCAACCCAGGTTGATGTACCCTGAAAAGCTATCTAGCAAATTCAACTGTGAATTAAGATCCTTCCATAACAATGAACAACTGAACAAATTTGTGACCAACAAACCAACCCTACAAAGAGTATCAATAGATATTCTAGATAGAGACTGAAATGATCACAGCATCAAGAACAACAAAAAGGAACTACCAAGTTGAGAAAATAATTTAAAAGAGGTAAAAACTGTGGAACCTAAAACGGGAAAATAACAAGACAAAGATAAGCCAATATGCATCCGTTATAATCATCAATGTAAATGGCCTCAATTCACCAGTCAGCAGAAACAGACTAGCAGAGTGAATTGAGAAACAAAATCAATGTGCTGCATACAAGAAACACATTTAATTAAAAAGGAAATTCACAGACTAAAAGTAAAAGGATGGAAAACAATCCTCCACGCCATAGGAAGTCAGAAAGAAGCAGGGGCAGCTATCCTGATTGTTGACAATATCAAGTTCAAAACAAAAATCACCTAAAGAGTCAATGAGGGTCACTACATACTTGTTAAAGGAAAGCTGTAAGAGGAAGAGTTATTATATTATGACAATAATCATAAATATACATGTACCCAATGTAGAAGTATCATTATACATAAGAAAAATTTTAACAAACATGAAAAATCAAATGAGCAATAATACAATTTTTATGGGGGACTTTTTAATGCGCCACTATTACAATCAGACAGATTGAGTAGGCAAGAAATAACCAAACTAAACTAAACTTGTGAAGAAACTTACTTGGTAGACCTTTATAGAGTGTTTCACCCAGCAACAACTGAATACATATTCTTCCCAGCTGCACATGAAACATTCTCCCAAATAGAGGCCATACCAGCATACAGAGCACTCTTAAGTAAATACAAAGCAATTGAATTTATCCCATGCATATTAACCAATCACAGTTCAATAAAACTGGGAATTATTGATAAAATACTGTAAAGACATGAAAATTTAAATAATATCCTCTTAACAACCGGGGGTCCCAGATGAAATTAAAGAAGAAATGTAAAAAATATTTTCAATCAAATGAAAATTCAGATACAATGTACCAAAACTTATAGGCTGCAGTGAAAGCTGTCTTAAGAGGAAAACTTATAGAGGTAAATTCACACCTTGGGAAAACAGAACATGCTAATATAATTGATCTTATGCTGCATCTCATGCTCCTAGAATAAAACAGCAAATCAAGCTGAAAACCCAAGAAGAAAGGAAATTATAAAGTTTAGAACAGAAATTAGTGCATTGGAAATGAAGAAAACAATGCAAAGAATAAAAGAATAAAAAAGTTGGTTATTTGAAAGAATAAATAAAATTGATAAACCTCTAGCCAACCTAATCAAAGACAAGAGAGAGAAACAGAAGGAATAAAGATTGGAAAAGCATTGAAATTATCAGTATTTGCAGATGACATGATACTCTACAAAGAAGAGCACAAAAAAATCCACCATGAGTCTCACAGATTTAATTTCTCAGTTTATTAACATAGCAAGATACAAAGTCAACACTCAAAAATCAGCAGTATTTTTGTATATAAACAAGGAACACACTGAGAGAGAAATTAGGGAAACCCATGATTTTTACAATAACATTCAAAAAACGAGATACTTAGGAATCAATCTCACAAAGGATATAGAAGATATATACAGTGAAAATTATGGTAATCTGAGAAAAGATATTGAAGAGGATTTGAGAAAATGGAAAAACATTCCACACGCCTGGATAGGAGGAACCAACATTGTGAAAATAGCCATGCTCCAAAAATTGTTATATAAATTCAATGTAATCCTAGTGAAAATGCTATTAATATACTTCACAGAGATAGAGAAAACTTTCCTGAAATGCATCTTGAACTAGGAGAAACTCAGCATGTAAAAATCAGTACTTGTAATCAAAGGAAAGGCAAGAGGTATCATAATCCATGACCTAAAATTATACTGTAAAGCTACTGTGATAAAGTCATCATGGTACTGACATAGAAACAGACATGAACATCAACAGAACAGATTAGAAGATGTGGACACAACTGCAAACACACTTAGCCACCTTATCTTTGATAAAGGGACCAAATATGCCCATTGGAGGAAAGATAGTCTCTCTAAAACATAGTTCTGGGAAAAATGGATTTCTATATGTTGAAGGTTAAAACTAGAATCATGTCTGTCATCATCCACAAAGCTACAGGCAAAATGAGTCAAATATTTAAATATTAAAACATAATCTAAATCTTCTGGAGAAAAATGTAAGTAGAAATCTTAAAGACATAGTGGTAGAGAGTTCATGAACAAAACCCAAATGGCACTGAAAATGCTTCACAGAATCAACAACTGGGATCATATATTTTTGAAGAAGAAGAAGAAGAAGAAGAAGAAGAAGAAGAAGAAGAAGAAGAAGAAGAAGAAGAAGAAGAAGAAGAAGAAGAAGAAGAAGAAGAAGAAGAAGAAGAAGAAGAAAAAGAAGAAGAAGAAGAGGAAAAAAAATTTGCTTTTGCCTCTTCAGAGGAACTCCAGTTTTTCCATCAGCTTTGGCGATCCATCTTCAGTCTTCCAGTGCAGTCTTTTTAGCCTTCTAGTGAGAACTCTTCAGGCCTTTAGTGTAGGCCCTTTGGTTTCCCAATATGTGCTTTCATGGAGCAAAGGCAGTGAGCTCTGGGTCTTTGACTTTTAAGCAGATCCTGCATCTCTTCAGTGCTCCGTTGGTCCTTTTGTAGAGTCTGCCACCCTTGATTCTGGAAGTGGCTACCTTTAGATATATATGTAAAGCCTACCTTTACATATATTACATCAAGCACTTAACACCTCCCTGTCTGTCTATCTATCTATCTATCTATCTATCTATCTATCTATCTATCTATCTAAATATCCTTTGGAGACCCCTGATAGACTAGGCTATTCTTTGGCATCAGCATTCTTCTCCATAAATTATAGCTCTTCAGCAGTATATAGATGCTTGAATCTATGTAATGGAGTAGTAGTATCTCTACATATTTCAGTGTCATTTTGTCAATCAGGTGAACATTTAAGTTCAGTTTAATTTTTTTCTCTTGACCAGTACCAAGCACTCACCATCTAGGTATCACTGGTAAAAGGAAGGGAGAAAAATTCACAAAGACAGAGATGTGATCTTTTGCTCCTCAGGAGATTATCATCTGAGAGGAGATCCACTCCTTCGTGCATGCATCCAACAAACACTTATTTCACACCCTGTGGTGGATGAGAATGCAAAGCCAAAATGGCTACATACAAAGTCAAAAAGGCTATTGCTTCCTAAGTCTGAGGCTGTTTCATTTGTCAGGGGGAAGACAGGGCTGCTGGTTTGTTTTTGACATTTTTTTTTCATTTCTTTTTTTTAAATTTTATTTTTTTTTTTCTTTTTTCTTGTTTTCAGAACCTTTGTTTGTCCATTCACTCATTTTAATGGCCGGCTCAGCCCATCCTGAGGGCAGGGCTGGCGCAGCATGTGGTGCCGGGGATCGAACTGCCGTCCCTGAAGCCGCCCAAGCTTTCCCAAGCAGGCACTTTAGACCACTGAACCATCCTGTCGGGCCCCTGTTTTTGACATTTTAAGGCTACTGAAGGATCTGGAGTCAAATCAAAGTGTTCTCAGGGTGAAATTGCTAATGGAGGGAAAAAAGAAATAGAGGCTTTTTTTTTTTTTAAAACCAAAATGTTCACATAGTCAAATTCTAGTAGGTTTGGTTTTATATTAAATTTGGAACACTTTTCATAGGAAAGAATTATACAATTTGTGTACAATAGAACAATCACAATCATAAAACTCTACAAGAAGAAAATCCATTCAACTCAGATCATCTACTCTTTCTGGCTTTTTTTTTAAGACTCTTCTGCAAGTTCTTCACCTGTTTTGCCATGTTAGTACTCATTCGTGTCCCCCAACCAATGTTTCTTGAATGACCTCCGTGTCACTGCTGAATGAATATATTGGGTGAGTCGCTTTTGAGCATACCATTCTGTAGTGTGCACTGGAGCTAGTCATTAGCCAAACAGAACAGTAGTCAGACAGGGATGCTACCATGGGATCATACTGTGACAGGTCTGTGGCATTAGTACTGACTGCTAAATCAGTTTTGGGTAATGAAGGACATGGGTGGACAAGGGGGCTGGTATTAAAGTCTATTCTGTCATGTGAAGGATGGAGAAGATTCTGATGCAACCAGAAAGAGAAGAAAAGTTTTCAGCAAAGAAAATAGTGTGACAGAAGGCAAAAGAGTATAAAGAAAATCTAGTTTGTACTAAGAATTCTAGAGATCAGTAGGATTAGGATATTATGACATAAATAGCGGCTCCAATTTGGATGCAGTGACACCCATCTATAATTCTGGTGCTCTAAGAGACTGAGGCAGGAGGATCATATGTTTATATCTAGCTTGGACAATTTAGCAAGACCCTGTCTAAAAAGCATAAACAAACAAACATTCCCAAGTTCAATGTTTTTCTGAGCCTGCCTTTCTGTTGGGTGGCACAGGTGGCCGTGTTCACTGTATTTTTGACGACTCTTCCTAAAGGAAGGAAGCAGGACCAGAATAAAAGTGTTCAAACCTCAGGGAAGTATCTTGAGGGGGATTAGTGGGAATGTGTCTTTCCCTGAAACAAACTCTTCAAACATTTTGATTTATCATATATTTCAATTTCCCTGTGTATGAGTATACAGAAATAATGAATTTTGATAGCGAGATAGCATTATTGAAAAATTGATACAACTACATGGAATTGAAAGAAATAATATTTAGCAATGCCACATTCCTTTCCTCAAGCAATAACATTTATCAAAATAACTATTATAACATTTATATTTTTATAATCTATTGCTGTAACTAAAATTTTATTAGTTGTACCTGTAGTCATGTATGGGCATGTGCATGTGTGTATACATACTTCTCTGTAACCTCACCACCCATGTAGGTTCATGTATTCTCATAATAAAGAATAGTACAGTCATAATATAGACATGTCTCATTGTCTGTAGGGCCCTCCAGTTGCTTCACATGCAATGAGCACGCCAATCTCCCTGTATCCTTATTAATCCAACCTCTGCCACCAGCTGTCATCTTGTCTCTAAATTGTACCAATTGTTAACTGATTTTTCATTTTTTAAAATTTATCATAAAGAGTGAAGTTTTGGGTCATATTAATTGCATATTTCATTTTATAGGGTATCATATAACTTTTTTTGAATGCTGTTTTATGTTCCAAACAACAAGTATGAAGGATGTAGTTTTTTTCTGAATCTTTTCAAGAATTTAGCCATCATTTTTTACTTTGTTATCATAAGTGTGTAGTGATATTTAATTGTAGCTTTAATTTGTATTTTTTTAGTGGCTCATGATGTTGAATATATTTTCATGCATCTATTTTTCATCTATATATCTTTGGTGAAGTGCATATTAATATCTTCAGTCTTTTTTCTAACTGTATTTTTTATATTTTTACTTTTGCAATTGAGTTTTCAGGATGCTTTATGTATTTCAGATACTAGCCTTTTGTTGGACTCATGCTGTACAAATGTTTTCTACCAGTCTGTAGCTTGGCTGTTTTTTGGCGTGTCTTCTCAAGGTAAGCTTTATGAAGCTCAGATTTTTCATTATGATGAGATACCATTTATTAATTTTTCCTTTTCAGATTGTATTTTTTGTTGTAAAGTCCAAGTACTCTTTCCCTACTCCTAAGTCTTAAATATTTAGTGAGGATTTTTCTAAAAGTTTTGTGGTTTTTATATTTAAAACCATTATTTACATTAATTAATTTTAATAAATGTTTAGTTTGGGGTTAATTATTCTGCATATGTATGTCTAATTTCTCTAGCTCCATTTGTCAAAAAGCCTATCCTTTTACTGGTGTACTGATTTTGCACTTTTAAAATTTTCATTTAGAAAGCTTTGTGTGATCTTTATTTCTAGGTATCTTGGTCGGTTGCATTAATCTATGTTTCTCTGCCTACCAATACTACTGCTTTTTTTTTTTTTTTTTTTTTTTTTTTTTTTTTTTTTTTTTTTTTTTTTTTTTTTTTTTTTTTTTTTTTTTTTTTTTTTTTTTTTTTTTTTTTTTTTT
>PVJA010000575.1:37604-123012 GCA_004027025.1 Myocastor coypus | reverse complement strand
CCTCCCGAGTGCTGGGATTACAGGCGTGTGCCACCACTCCCGGCAATACCACTGTTATGATTAGTACGTCACAAGTGATTTCTCCATAGAGTGATTTTTCCCCAGATTTCTGCTATGTTAAAAAAGTATAAATTTTAAAATACCTAAAGAGATTTTAGTGGGACATTGATAGGAAGTGCTTGAAACTTGTTGATTGCTTTGGGAGAGAAATAACATATTTACTAGGCTGCATTTTTGAGTCCATGAATATGGTACTCTGTGTCCCTTTATGTATATCTTATTTAATTTCTCTTAAAAGTGTTTATTGTTTTCAGCATAACTGCATGTGTGTGTTAAATTTACATATATATATATATATATATATATATATATATATGTACTTAACTTTATTTTCAGTGTTTATAAATACCCTCCTAGTTTTTGTTTCAATTTCTTCATGTTCACTATCAGTACACAGTTTTTCTATATATCGGTAGTGTTTCAGTACTTACAAGAGTTTGCAGGGTCGAGGAAGGCTTCTAAAAAGACCACATGTGCTCAGAATAAGATTTATTTATTTATTTTTATGTATTTCATACAGGGTCTGCATGATCTATATGGTCTCACTATGTAGCTCAGACTCTAGTGATCCTGTTTTCAGCCTCCCAAGCACTGGGATTACAGCCATCAACCACTATGCCCAGTCTCAGTCACATAGCATGCCTTGGGCACTAGGCCAGCTCGGCAGGTTGGGGATCAAACCCCTGGCCCCTACGCCTGCCTAAGCAGGCATTTTAATCCACTGAGGTAATGGCCAGCCCTGCTTTCCCTTAGTTTTAATAGAAGAAAAGAATATATTCAATTTATCTAATGGTAATGGGGCTATTCTTATGAATTTTTTCTTGGTTACATTTTAGTAGTGTGCAGTTTTTCAAAGGCTTAGACTAATTCTTATATGTTGTCAAATTTATAATCATAAAATCATCCATATTATTTTCTTTTTATTTTTGTAGTGGCTGAAAGATCTGTAGTAATACTTACAATTTCATTTTTTAATATTTTTGTATTTAAGGTGATTTTTACCTTCTCCCTTTTTATTTATTCTTACTAGGGACTCATTGATTTTATGTTTTAATTAAAGAACCAGCTCATTATTTGATAGATTATCTTTACTCATTTTCAATTTCATTTATTTCTACGCTTCCTTTATTATTTATTTTCATTCATTTGCTTGTTTCAACTTTACTTTTCCTGTTCTAGTTTTGATAAGTTAAAAACTCAGCTTGTTGGCTTGTGACTTCTATTGTCCTTTATTGTATTTAATGCTAGAAAGTGCTAACTTCAGGACTGCTTTACATACATTCCACATGTTTTTGAGTATTTTCATTTTTCATTCAGTAAAGTCTACATGTCAAAATTTTTCCTTTAATGCTTTCTCTAATTATAACCTGCTTAGCATGTATTGTTTAATTTCCATGTGTTAGGACATTTTCCTGTTGACCTTCAATGTTTGAGCTCTAGTTAGATTCCATTATGGTTAAAGGTTCACATGACTGATAAGCAGCAAGGTGAAGTCTTTTTATTTCTGTGTACATAGCTTCTTTTTAAAAAAAATCTCATTTATTCAAATATAAGGAAAATAGAGATTAAGTACACCATGAAAAGGAGGAAACCAAGGGAGTGTAGCTAAATTTAAAATAAATTTAACCAAAGTTTCAAGATTACTGTTTGGTTCTGACTAAACAACTCCATATAACTTTTTGGTAGTTGAAGTAGAGCTTAACTTTATATATGGCATAAGCCTAAAATGTCAATGAATTAATATGATCATTTTTTTCTTCTTCATGTAGAGTACAACCCAGTACTGGTAGGGTGGGGGGTGCCCTCTGTTCCACGCAGAGGTAGAGAGAGGAGAGATGTGGGAATCCAGGAAAAAGTGCAAATCATTTCAACCCAAGGTTTCTGGGTGTTATTGCTTATTGATGAAGATTTGGGAAAAAAAAGTGTAGGATCACCTGGGAGCTCTCTATGGACCAACCAGGAAGTTATATGTAATATTTCATCCACATTAATTAGTCAGAAATTAAGAAGATGATATAATCACTTGTTGGAATGGAAGATTGTCTTTTCAAGATTACCTGAGGACCTCCAAATCTACTGTGCTTAAGCCCCTTCTATAAAATGATTCGGCTTTTGCATATGAGCCGTCATACTTTCTCATATACTTTGATCATCTATGGATTACTGATGATACCCATACACTGTAAATACTTGTTGTAGAGTATTATATAGGAAATACAAAAACGAAGAAGGTTAGTATGTGTTCACCTGACAAGCAACTTTCTTAGTCCTAACTGTACAGCATGGCCAGGGGCTGGCTAACTTCACACGCATGCAGCCAGCAGATACGAAGTACTGACTGTACGTTTAAAGGCAAAAGGAGCCTTGACAATATGTCCTTGTTTTGTGATCAAGAGAAAGTGAAATGATTTGGTAGTAGTTACCTAGTCTCTGTCACACCTTTTGTATCCACCAAGACTTCTCTATATAGTGAATCTATCTTATCCACAGTTTTTTTTCTACTCAACAATTGATGCCATATTCCTTGATTTTGCAAGTCATTTGGGCAAAAGACTTTGTCAGTAGTTTTATAAGATAGGAATAGAAGTTCTTTCTGCTGCTCCAATGAAATGTTTTAAAATAAATTATTGTCTATGTTGACAACATTAAGTGATGTTCAGCTTCTAAAAAGGAGGGCAAGTTTCCACGCAGGAATGCAACAGCTTCCTTTGCTATCTGTGCTTCCCATCTATGAGGATAGAGCAAGAGGAAAAGGATGATGAAAGCCTCCTTCAGTGGGAAATGATTTGGAATCACCACATAAGAGCAATGTTTCCCACAATATTTCTTTAGAGTATTAGTCCTTGGATCCACTCCAAAGAAGAAAACGTTCTTCTTTGCTCATAAAAGTTCAGGGAAGAATGAAACTCAGATCTTTCTCAAGTGCTCACAATATGTATGAAGATATTAAGGCTCTAAATAATCCTAGCATAAAGAAGCCATTGGTTGTGACCTCATCCTTTCTAACACTTCTCATGGATATCTGTGTGTTTTAGTACCGCATATACAATATAACTTAAAAATACAGTGAATGTATAAATTAAAGGAACGTATCACCAAGAAAGAAAAATTTGCATAATTTCTCCCTTGTTTTGAATACACTTATCCTGTCATTCTTGCTGCCATCTGAAGCAGTTCTGGAACTCCTCTTTTGTAAGGGGTATCTTTGAAATAGTTCAAAACATTTCCCTTTCATGGTCATTTTGACTTTGGGGAAGAGCCAGAAGTCACACAATACTATATCCAAGGAACTACAGTGGATGAGGAGACACCGTCATGTGCTTGTGAGCTTGTTTTTTCTTGGATGGCACTGAAGATCAGATTGGAGTTTTGATCACACCTCGTAAAGATACTCAGGAAAGGAAGTTTTCAGGACTGCCTCAGACTGTAGAAAGAACAGTAAGAGTGGGACAAACGTATTTGAAATGAGGAGGAGGATGTGGGAGGGATTCACAGCAATATGTCTTTTGCTGAAATTATTTTATGTTAGCCTAAATACTAACCATATATTTTGATTATACACTGTATTATGATATATCTGGGTTCATATCCCACCAAACACCACTGCAATTAAGCATCATAGATTTTAGTTCTGTTTTCTATATTGACATTTTATGCATGTTGTAATAGAGAAACACTTTTGTAAAAAAAATGAGCCAGGTGTGGTGGTGCATGTCTATAATTCTAGCACTTGGAAGGCTGAAACAGGAGGATTGATGGAGTTCAAGACCAAACTCACATAGTGAGACCATCCCAAAAAGACAAAAACAAACAAACAAAAAACCCCAGGATGATAAAGACTTAGCTGTGTCTGCTTTTTTTGTTCTCAGAGGTTCCTACAGCTATCAGAAACCTTAGCATTAAAAGGCTGAGCATTAGTTTGTATAGGTTTCCATATTTTTTTAATCTTTATTTTTTTCTTAAGTACTGAGTTCACTTTGTACGTTTTCAGTGTTGTTTTCTCCTACCTATTCCTGTTTCCCATCCAAACATTTTTTCAGTCTAGTTTTACTTCTCTTCAGGAAAATCATCCCAAGTTCTCTCATCCAGTGTTAGCTCTTCATGTAATTCTTCTTCTTCTTCTTCTTCTTCTTCTTCTTCTTCTTCTTCTTCTTCTTCTTCTTCTTCTTCTTCTTCTTCTTCTTCTTCTTCTTCTTCTTCTTCTTCTTCTTCTTCTTCTTCTTCTTCTTTTTCTTTTTTTCTGTATTCTGAAACTCAACCAGGATCCAGATCTGGTTGAGCTCTTACCACACTTGGGGTAAAAGATGTGTGTTTCTTCTCCATGTTCTACACATCTATTTGTTTTTGCTCATCCCAGCAGCCCTATGAGGGAGGTATCATTATAGTCTCTGAGGTACAGTGAATTATAGTTGTTTGCTCTGGGTCTCACAGCTTGTAAGTGAAAGGGGAAAAGTTCAAATTCAAGAGCTCATGTCTATAACTCTTTTTCAGTTCTGATCTTGGCACCATTACCAGAGGGAGAAAGAGGGAGGGAGATAGAGAGAGAGAGAGAGAGAGAGAGAGAGAGAGAGAGAGAGAGAGAGAGAGAGAGAGAGAGAGATCTGATTCTAAACTCATTCTAGGTGAAGTCTATATGCTTGATGATTTAACTCATGGCACAGTACAAATATTTAAAGGGAGGATGCCACAAAATATTGTCTTTGTTGAACTGACTCACAGGTCTAATGTAGATTTAAAATAACATGTGCATGTTTATGAGCGTTTATGTATAATTTATGTCAGCAAGAAATAGAGCTGGGAAGCAGAGTAGAAGAGTGCCAGAAAGGAATCATCAAGAGACCATGTATCACACCCAAGGTTATGCTGCTGTGACCCAGGGATACATATCCAGGATTGTACTATACTAGTGTGCTAGGCATTTTTTCATCTAGTGATGCCGACCTATTAAGATTAATTGTCACAGCATGGGACATGGGTCTCAGTAGTGACAAACTGAGCAAGAAAGAAGCTAGCAAGGAGGGGTTGCTTCCCTTCTGATTGCTTCAGCAAATGTCCTTGGTTAGGGTCAGAAGCATTTCTGGTGAGGGTGAGAGAGTCTTTTGGGGAAGGTGTGTGAAGTTTATGATATAATAGAAGAGTATTAGATAGCTTACAGGGTGACCCATATTTGCTTTTAGTTTTTAATTTTATAAAAAATTCTGATTTTCCTTCATTGCCCTGAAAACAGAGCTTTATTATATTTAAAAATAACCTTGTTTTCATGTCATACTCTCTTCCTTTGTAAAGAAACAGAAATTAGGTAAGATGAAGTTGTAAGCCAAGGGGGTAAGATGACATCTAAAGCTTTTCTACTAGATTTTTGAGATATAATGTTGTGAAGGATTATTTGCCAAAATAATGACCACAGTAAACTGAAAATTTTGCTTTTTGTATTCTAGGGAAGTATCTACAAGGTGTTCAGGGTCTCACTACTAGATCAGACTCACAGAGATCTGCCTGTTTACAGCCTCCTGAGAGCTGGGATTACAGGCGTGTGCCACCATGTCCAGTCTCAGTTGTTGGCTCAGTGCACCCCAGCAGCAGGGCTGGCACAGCAGGCCTGGGGATTGAATCTCTAGTCCCTGCACCTGCCTGCAGGTGCTTAATCTGCTGAGCTATTTGGCAGGCCCTAAACTGGAATTTATAATCAATTTCATTGGGAAATTTCTTGGGGGAAATATCTCCTTCTTTCTTTTTCAGGATAGCTGCCAAGAAGTGTAAAGGACTGTAAAGTAGTATTTATAAGGCAAGACTCATTGCCTAATTCTACTCCTTGGTTCCTGGTCTTACAAAATGACAGTTTTTCCTGAATGGGTTGTTGGTATGCACTGTTGTGCCAAGCAGCTCTACACATACTGCACATACAGTGTTCTACAAGATATTGTTTTTTTTTTTTTTTTGTCTTTTTCGAGGCAGGATCTCACTATGCAGTTCAGGCTAGCCTTGAGCTCACTTTTGTAGCCCAGGCTGGTCTTGAACTCACACCGATCCTCCTGCCTCAGCCTCCCGAGTGCTAGGATTACAGGCATGCAGCACCACGCCCGGCTACATAGATGCATTTCTTTTTTTTTGTCTTTTTTGAGGTAGTATCTCCTTATGAAGTTCAGGCTGGCCTTGAGCTCACTTTTGTAGCCCAGGCAGGTCTCAAACTCGCACCAATCCTCCTGCCTCAGCCTCCCAAGTGCTGGGATTACAGGCGTGTGCCACCACGCTCAGCTCTCTACAAGATATTCTCTCTGTTCTTCTTACTTTCTCTGTCTGACACACTGACACACACACACATACACACACACACTTTAGCATGTGGTAATGAAACATTCTTTATTCTGGGTAGACCTTATCGATTTGGTTTAAAACTACAAGAGCCAAGATAGTTGTGAGACCTTGCTGTGGTAGTGATTTGGCTCTCAGGAAATTAGAAAGTATCTCTGGTGTTGCAGGGACTACTAAACCTAAGAATGTTACTGTAGTTTGTTTTGATGAAATATGTGTTTTACATGTGGTTGGGCATACAATATACATGGTGGCTCTTAAAATTAAAATTAAAAAAAATTAAGTAGTTATATCCTTAGTTGCACTCGCCACATTTCAAGTGTTCAATTGTTCCATGTTATTACTGGCTATTGTAATGAGCAGCCAAGATTGTAGATTTTCATCATTGCTGAGAGATATATTGGAAAGGGCTAATCCAGGTAATGTTAGTATTTATGATGCATATCTAAAGAGCAAGAACTTAGAATTGCACCCTGGATTGTTCATCTCTTTGTTCAAATCAGTCTTAATTACTCAGATATGAGATACTTTCTAGACAACTGTATAACCTACTGGAAACCATATTGGTCTGGAGTTTCAATGGTCAGAGTTTATCCTTATTATAAACTCATGGTTTTGACTAAGTATAGTTACTACTTCATTTTACCTACAGAAAATCAAGCTACAAAATGGGTCAGAAAAGCATTAACATAGCAATACTGACAACCTCTTAGGAAAATTTTTTTACAAAGTGGCCTTTGGCTGGTACATGGGAACTTGGATTTCAGCTGAATTCCCATTATTTTCTCATAAGAGTGTTTCACCATGCTAAAATTTGAGCACAAATGATATGGTTTATGCTGAACACCTGCTATCCTTCTGGGAGTCTGGAATTCATGTGCATGCCGAGCAGAGGTGCCTACATAACTAATCTGCAGTAAAAACCTGAGCTCTGGGTTTCTAAGGAACAACCCTGGTAGGCCTTATGCACTCATCACAAGTTACAGCTGGGGGAAGCAAGCATATCCTGTGTGATTCCTGGGAGAGCACTCTGGAAGCTCATGCTTGGTGTCTTATAGACTCTGCCTTATACATCTCCTTTCCTGTCCTGATTTGGTTTGCATCTTTTTTGTAGTGATAAATCATTACTAAAATTATGACTATATGCTGAGCCCTGTGAGCCCTTTTCGCAAATCACCACACCTGTGGCTGGTCATGGGGACCCTCAGTACACCTCACAATTGTGTTGAGAGGGGAAGATGAAGTCTAAAGCTTTAGGACAAGTTGGAATCCAAACACAGTAACATATACTTGAAAATTAAATTGACTGTATTGTATCTGAAAAGGAAGAAACAAATAAATAAATTTCACTGTTAAGAGATGAACAAAATGAAATCATTTAATATGAATGTAACAAACTATATTTATCTTATATATATTTTTATATACATATATATTAGAATATTTAAGGCACAATTTTATAATTTTGCTTGTACTAATTAGTATTACTTTGAATCCCACTGTATATTGGTATTAGTGGGAAGATACAATGTGGTTGAAAACAGAGGACTCCAAACATTTGATTATTTACAGGAAAACTTCCAGCTTGCTCTGGAAATGTGAGCTGGAATGCTTAAGATAAGAATTTCAGTGAAACAAAATAGCAATCATCCTTAGTTGGACCACGTTTAAAGAAACTGAAGAGCCCTCTTAACACAAGTCCCTGGATGTGAATCCATCTTTCCACAGCAGGCTTAAGTGACTGAAGATCTTAGAGTTGACGCATTGGGGTGGTTCTTGCCAGCAGATGAGAAATATGGCCTTGGACTCCAGTACTGGGAGAGGAAGCTGAGCACGCTCTCTCTTTGTTTTAGAAGTCACTTTTATAAAGGATGTCCTTGTAGTGAATGTTCCCTTAACTCAGACATCATAATCTTTACACAAACTCGAGAACACATCTTTCTCTTTGTTGTGTGATGCGGCCACCTTCAACTGTCAAATGTCAACTTACCCTCTTCTCTCATTTTGCCACCCATGTCCACATTAAAGATCCAGGGAAGTTCTGTCTCTGTCTGATGTTGGTAGCTGAGGCTTCTACTCTCTTTCCCTCCATCTTCCAGAACCTTTATTCATATGATCAATTTCGGAAGGCTTATAGTGAAAGATCTCGACATCAAAACCTGTGGGGACTTCAGTTTGGATCAAAGTTGCTTCTAGGGAACACCGGAAGTTTGTTCCCCAGAAAAGAAAGGAAAACAAACTTCTTGGAGTTCAAGACACACAATGGTGATGACTATTGATATATAAAAGGAGAATTTGGGGGTTCAGATTCTTTTCTTTCTATGTATCTCTGTTTGATATTTGTTAACTTACCTAACCATTTGCAGTCTTTGTTTCCTGATTTGCGAAAATGGAATAACAAGAGCACCTAACTTACTGAGCTGTTGTGAAAACTGAATGAGTTAATAAAGATAAATTGCTTTTTGCTGTTTTCCTCTGCCATGGACAGCTGTCCTCTGTCATGTGCCACCCTGCTTTAGAGCCAGCCATTTATGGACTGACACTTCCACTAACTGTGTGCTAAGTAAACCATTCCTTCCTTAATTTTGGGTGTTGGGTATTTTGTTCCAGTAACAAGAGAAGAGTAACTAAGACACTTGGGAAAGTTGAACCTGATGGACTCAGAGGAGTTTTCACACACTGAACTGTCAACCTCTGTCTGAGACCAGGAGCACAGTGAGACTAGGGTGGAAATCCCCCTTCGTCTCTTGAGGTCACCATGTGTTCCACTGCATGGAGGGTGGAGGCCAAGAGACTTTGTTTTCAGGTGAATCTAAGTTAGGTTTGTGAGCTACCCAGTTTCCAAGGTTATTAGTGGTAGGATGGCAGGGCAGGCAGGGGATCCCACATTTGCCAAGCATCCATTCTTGCTGCCTTTTATGGGAGTGGTTAGATGTTCTCAAATGATGCTTGAACCCTGTTAGCTTTCCATCCCTGTAACACGTCACTGAGACATCAACTTCTTCGATGAGCAAAAGCCTCTCTAGGCTCATAGTGAGAGATTCCAGTCTTGGGTCTGAGAGGAGGCAGCCCATCATGGTGGAGGCAGATGACAGAGCAAAAGCACTGCCCTCAGGGCTAGGAAATAAGAGACCTGGGGAACTGTGAAGGGCACTTCCCAGTCATAGGAAGACCAAACACTGGGTCCCATTCTTAACAGTCCCTCCTACCTCCCAGTAATGCCTTGATATATAGGCCTTTGGGACATTTGTTGCATAAGATTTCTGATGCTAGTTGGGTCACTTTGCCTACTATTATCTGCAAACTGTCACTTGTTACAGCTTAGACTCAGCAGTATTTTAGGTCAGATTGCATCTTGTTCTTAGGAGCCATAGTCTGCTATAACATAGTTCGTGACCTTATTCAGGTACCATAGCTTGATACAGACTGGGTCCATACTGCACTTGCGGGGCAAGTGCTGCATGTCTCTCCAAGTTTTATACACGTATCTGCTTTGATCTTCACAACAGCCGTATGTGGGAAGTATCATTACTGTCCCTAAGGTGCAGGGAATTGAAATTGTTTGCTCTAGGTCTCACAGCTAGTAAGTAAAGGGGGAAAAGTTCAAACTCCAGAGCTCATGTCTATAACTCTTTTCTAGTTCTGACCTTGGCACCATAACCAGAGAGAGAGGTCTGATTCTGAACTCATGTGAATGCTAAATGCTTGGTGATTTAATTCATGGCACAGTAAAAGCATTTAAAGGCAAGATGCCACAAAACATTGCTTTTGTTGAACTGATTCACAGGTCTAATGTGGATTTAAAATAACTGGTGTGTGTTTATGAGTGTTTATATATTATTTGTGTCAGCCAGAAATAGAACCAAGTATTAAGTAACAGGACAAAAGCCAAGTAAATTGAAGATGTCAGAAATAACTAAAAGCTCAGGATGAATTACTTGATTCTTTAGGGCACTCTGGGGTATTTATAGGGGATATTTCCAGTGCAGCTCTCAAGGCAATAAACTCTATGTAAGTCATGAAATAAATAAATGTAGCACTGCACAGTGTATATTATTTGAGAAATGGTTTTTGTTCAGAGAGGCAAGCTTTTCACTTTTGACATCAAGTTTTAGTTTGTTGGTCTAAAACTGACCTGTTCTGTATGGACTTGCAAAGAAAGGCATGTGCTGAAAGAAGCTAATTGGATAGTCTGATGAAGTGGACTTAGAATGGTTTCTTGAAAGCAGTTTTATCTCTGGGCTCAGTGCCTTTCCAGAGGAAAGCAGCACTATTGGGGTGAAGAGAGAAAGGGAATGGGGCTGGAACCCCTATGCTCTTAGGTAGCCCCAACTCTAGGGTCTAGACTTCCCTATTCATATCCATGGAAGCCACTGTTCTGAAATTCCAACCATAAGAATACATGAAAACAAAATCAAAGTTAAGCTAAGATGACTACAATTTAGCAAGGTATAAATTGATCTTCTTCATGGAAGATAAAACTTTAAAAATGTGGCCTTTATGTAGGACAATTGAGCTCTATATATTCCCAAATTGAAAGTTAATGTTGTTAAATAAGGAATCAAGTTAGATCCCTTGAAAAATATCTGTCACAGAAGCCTTTTCTGAAGCAATACCCATATTACCTGATAAACTTAGTATAAGCTAATCTTCGACATCACTGAGCTGTCCAGTCTCCTTGTGTGTGTCTTGCAGGTGCTCTAGCAAGATTAACTAGAAATCTTGTGAGGGGTAGGTCTACCCCTGAGAGTCCTTAGAACTTTACAGCATGTGCCTGAGATGGTCCCTGGGGGCCTTTGTTTTGGTAATGTAATCACAGGAGATTGCATAGACTCTTCACATATAACTTTCTTAAAGGTTATAAGTTCATGTGATTTTTAGGAAAAGGGGGATTTAAAATCAACTTAATCAAGCAGTATATCAGATTTCAAATGCCCTAATGAAGGAACTTGATTGAGGCTGATTTTTAATTTCTAGGAGAATCATGAGGAAAGAGGGCAAGTTTGGGAAAAGAAATTCGTTATTTTTTGATTGTCTTAGAGGAAGACCGCAGCTATGATGGAGCCATTGTCATCAAAATCCCATAGCAAAGTGGTGCTGGGAACCCAGTGGAATTGAAATTCCGGGTGGGCAGCTGAGAACCAGCAGCCCAGGTGCCCAGTGGTGCATCGAGCTCACGGAGCTGTGTTGTTGGGTGTGTACCAGCAGGCTGGGCTCCTTCTGAGCTCCTCACCTACAAGCAAGGATTCCCTTCATGTGTTAATGTGAGGAGTTGCTGAGTTAAAGCAGGAAATGCTGAGAACAGTAGTTGTTGAGCATATTGATATGTGTGGGATGAAGGGCGGGCTGTTGAGAACTGTGCTCTAACTGGCAAGCATCAGAGGCTTCCGCAATGATTCCTGTGCTCTCC
This sequence comes from Myocastor coypus, assembly GCA_004027025.1. Classification (NCBI taxonomy): domain Eukaryota; kingdom Metazoa; phylum Chordata; class Mammalia; order Rodentia; family Myocastoridae; genus Myocastor; species Myocastor coypus. The sequence continues at coordinate 111,230 of PVJA010000575.1, read as the reverse complement.
TAGTCCTCCACAACATTCTTCAAATAAAGCATTGGCTCAGGGCATTTTCTTTCACAAACTAAACACTTTTGGTATTTAATCTGAGTTTTAAGATACAATTTATTTTTAAAATTGCATTTCATGAAACTGAATGGTTATAAATATTCATATGGCCCTGCTTTTACACAATACAATCATGCAAATTCCAATTAAGAAACATTCTTCAATGTGCCTAACCTTCAAGGTTGTCAAGGTCATAAGAAACAAGCAGCATATAAGAAACTATCTCAGGCAAGAGAATTCCAAGGAGACATGACTCTCAAACGGAATGCAGCGATCTGGACGGGATCCTGAAGCAGAAATGTCAAAATAATAATAACAATAATAACCTGGCTTTGATTAGTAATAATGTATTGGTGTTGGTTTGTAAGTTGTGATAAATGTCAGATATTAGTAAGAGAAGAAATTGAATGTCGATATATATAAACTCTACTATTCTGCACTAAATTTATAAATCTGAGCTGTTTTAAGAAAGGTTTAGATTTTTTAATAAAGAAAATATAGCTATTTCAAAAAATTTGTAGCAGCCCAGTTTAACAAGTTTGATGATACATATATAGAAAGCATATATTTATAGAAACTTCAGGCCATACACAATCAAGGATTTTCCACACACACAATCACAGAAAAAGAGTCAAATAACTCCTCAAGAACTACTTATATATTTACAAAAGTTGATCTCATTTTAGGCTAAAGAAATTTTCATTGAATTCCAAGTAATAAATGAAATTAAATTCTAATTTATAAATGATAAAGAAATTCAGTGGAACTAGTAAAAAAATGATAGTAAGAACTTCCATGTTTATTAAATAAAATACTTCTTGGATAATTAACTAATTGAAGAAGAGGCCAAGGAATTACAAAAAATAATGCATTATAAGTCAAGGCTTGTGAGCCCTGAAGTGTTAGAGAAACTTGTAAAACAGTAGAAGTTAGTACCCAGAGGCGACTTTATGTATATAAAATAAAATGAGAAGACTGCAAATGAATAAACCAAGCTTTTTTTCTGTATGACCTTAGTAAAACAACAATCAACATGATAAATGTAGAAAGATGGAAATAATAAGAAATAAGAGAACAAATTAAAGAAATATGAAGCAATTGTAATGACAAAATAAATAGGTAGACAAAGAAAAAGTACAAATAAATGAGATAAAACTGACCAAGTAAAATACAGAGAAGGCAAAAACAAATATGAGGAAAACGAGATCAAATTTGAGACATTGTATTTTTTCTCCCTCCCTCCCTCCCTCCCTCCTTTCTTTTTTTCCTCCCTCCCTCCTTCCCTCTTCCCCTCCCCCTTTCTTCACTCCTCTTTCTTTTATTTCTTTCTTTCATGCTGGACATCAGCCATAGGGCCTTGCATATGCATGCTAAGCTACATTCCTACCCAGACACCATCTTTATTACCATCCCCAGTCCAAATACAACATTACGATCACTTTCAAGATTAAGTTTGCATAAATTTAATTAATTTAAAATTAATACAAATCAATGCATGATGAAGTGATACATTTGAATCAGCTCAAATTTGTAGTCATCAATAACTTTGGAAATACTTAAAATGGGCAATCACAGACTAACTCACCTGTTTTAACCCTACACAGTACCACAGAATTCAAATTATTTTAGCAAACTTGTAAACCGCAGATAATCTGACTTTATGTTGTTTCTGGAGTATAGAAGGGCAAAGATACATTATCCATTTTAAAGCTTCTATAACTTGATATCCTTGATTTCAGACAGCAAAGGTGACCATATTCTGATATGCCAGTTTCACTGGATTAAGAAACTTCTAGATAGTAAAAAATCATCCAGGGTGTATTTGCAGGGACATGAAGATGTGACCATGGCTGTGGCTACTTTACCTGGTCCCTGGTGCTGTTGTGCTCTGGTTCTTTTTTTTTTTTTTTTTTTTTTTTTGTATTATGGCTGGCTTAGCTTGCCCTGGGAGTAGGGCTGGCGAAGCATGTGGTGCCAGGTATTGAACTGCAGTCCCTGTGGTAACCTAAGCTTTCCTAAGCAGGCACTTTAGATCACTGAGCCATCTTGCTGGCCCATGTGCTCTGGTTCTGATGTCCAAGAAGTATGTTCTTTGCTCAACGTGCCCTTCCACCACGAGGATTCTACCTTGAGCTGGCCGATTGTGGAGAGAATCTCCCAAAGCCATGAGCTTTGCCTCCTTTACATTTGTTGGATATTATGTCTCAGAGACCGGAAAGCTGATTAGCATAACAAGAATACAAAAGTTAACATCATTTATAATTAGATGCAAAATTACAAAACATTTTATCTCCCTCTCTGAGTCAATCGTATTAGATATTTCTTAGGGAAATCAATTCTAGCAACACTTCTACTAAATAGTACTTATTTTAGTATAAGTTAATTATTCAATAATTATAATACATAGTTATTATATTTATAAATAAAAGTGGCAAAACAATCATTTCAGTGCAGAAAATATTCAATAAAGCTTATCTTTTCAAAACAAAAGTTATTATCTAATTATTACTAAACTGGGAAAATATGATTTGTGTTCCACAAAATCACTTTCATCACATACTATGTAAGCTTTGTTGGTAGTTTTACTGTGTGTTAAGAAAAGGATGTGAAATATGTATGTATTAAATAGAAAAAGAAACAGTTGATTTAGACAACACAATTGTTCATAAAAAATGTATAAAAGTATCTCCAAATTATTAGAATAAGAAAGTTCAGCTGCAATAGTAGAGATTATATATATATATATATATATATATATATATATATATATATCCTATAGGTCATCAATAAGCATGTACAAAATATAGAAATTTAAAAAATGAATAACAATTGCTATATAGACATCTAAGGCACCTATATATCGAAAACAGGTACTGAAGTTCTACATGAGGTAGTTCTGAAGTATATAAGGTATAGGATAATTCTGAAACATAGGAAGGGAAAATTAATGAAATAGAAATATTTGTAGGTGGGAAAATTAAATATCATACAGATTTTAACCCCTCAAAAGTATGTAAAACTTCAGTATGACTCCAGTAAATCTTCAACATACTTTTTTTCAAGGGATTTGAGAAAGTGATTTAAAAATAACATAAGGGATATTGAGTCCAAAGAAGAGCTATATTAATTTTGAAGAGGAAAAATGAAGAGCAAAAGAGTGAGAGAGCAAGAGAGGGGAAAGCAACTTGACATATTTGTTATTATAACTTACACACTCAGAGATTGCAAAATACTATGGTGTTTACTGATGGAAGAGTATTCTGTCAAAAACAAAGAGGAAAACCAATTTGAACAGAGAGAAACAAGCTAAAATACAAAATATTTCATTATATATATGGGATTTCAATTTATGAAAGAAATATTATTATAACATATTCAAGTACAATAAATAGTGTTGGAACAACTGCATACCCAAATGTGGGAAAAATAAAAGATGCACAAATATTCGCTTTGAAGAATATAAAGAATATCTTCTATCTACTGGAATAGAGAGGCTAGCCTAAATAAGTCATACACACATACACACACACACGGATTAATGAGAAAGAAGGCTATTGATAATTTAACTGTACTTAAATAAATTTCTGTGTAAAATAGTGAAATAAACAAGAATAACAGAAAGCTTGTCACATGGTGAAAAATAATCATATCAATTGGAAAAAGATAATCTAACATAAAATGAGTGTTATGTATAGGTATTCACTTTCTTGTTGGATTAAAAGAAATGTTCATATATCACATTTATTGAGTTCATACATTACATATTAAGTTTATGTATTACATTTAATAAATAAATAAATGACTTGCCTGGTTTAAGAATGTGGGTACAGAAACTCACAAAAAAGTATACAAATTCTATTGTATAACAGAAGTAGCCTTTTCGCACAGGTGTCTCAAGAGTATAAGGAGGCATCTGAAGAACATTGATTTTAATAGTGAAGAGTGGGAATAATTTAAATACACATCAACAGAGCCTAGATAAAGAAACTGTGATATATTTGCATAATGAAGTAAATGATAAATAATTAAAAGACAGGAATTATAGGTACATGTAGTGACACTGGTAGATCAAAAAATCTGAAAATTTAAAAGCAAGACACATGTATACATCATGATAAAATATCCTAGTACCCTAAATATTGTAATCAGGCATCAGACCCAATTATCTCTATCACTGTGAAGAGAAGGAATGGAGAATGAAAAGGAAACAGGTATGCTAAATTTAAGATAGAGTTCCCACGAAGATGGAGATAGTGGAATATGACAAAGTAAGGGTGGAAAGAAAACTTCATCAGTAATTAGTTATTTCCCATTGAACTAAGAGAAAGTAGCTGTATATCTATCCTAACTATTATATATATTTTTTCTCATTATGTAATGCTCCTTAATTTATATCTCCTTTTTTGTTTTGTTTTGTCAGAGATCGGTGTTCCACTGCCATTCAAATATTGTAGGTGTGTGTCTTCAGCAAAATAACCCAAAATAGTCCAGTAGTGGGTTATCAGTAGGACTGGCAATGTCAGAAGCTATTGACTTGAGCCTTTCACAGCTCAGCATATTAATATGACTTTACTTTTTATACCTCATGGTTGGACTTTTCTGCTGGATGGTTGAGACCAAGATAAAGCAAGACCTTTAAACAAAAAATATAACTTCTGTATCTGACAAGATCAGTCAAATTCCCTCAGGATTGACCCTGAAACCATATACAGCAAGAAGTAAACACTGTCAGTAGTTGCCATTTTCCATACAGTAGATACATTGGTGCTTTTGTTATTCATTGGCACTTTCCACCCTAAGAGTCAGCAATGAGGAAATATGTTGTAAACCATCACCCCACATGTATAAGGGGGTGAACTGGGGTGGGCTCTTTTTGCCTAGCTGCCTCACCACAACTTATATAGTGTTCCTAGGGTAGCTAGGGAGTTTCATCCCCAGTGGGCTTTGCAGGAAGAAAATTACTAGCATCGTCAACCTAGCAGGAAGAATGACGAGCACTGGCCCCAGAGTAACTGTTTGCATTACATATCATCACTTGTGGATTTTCACATTTACATGCTAAACGCAATGAGTATTTTCATGATGGACTTAAACTGTGATAATTATATGATGTCATTGTATTAAATAAAACTGTCTTTAATAAATTTTGAAAAATGTAAACAAAGACCAAAATATTCCATATTCATAGACATGGAATCCTCACAGATTATAAATAAATTTAGGGGCCAATTATCATTGTTGAGCAATTGTAGAGTAATTTAAGATGTTTAACTTTCCATACTATGACAGTCTCTCAACATGGTACATGAATTTCTATACTGGATAGGCTGCTATTAATAAACATTAAAATAAAATGTATAAATCTAATAAATTACCACAACTTTCCTATCCCTTATTTATATTGTATTTCATTTTTTCAGGTCTAAATAAAGTAGAGGATGAAATATTTAAACCATATGGTGTCTTAGAGTAAGTCTTGATGGCAAAACAATAGTCAGTTTATTTTACAAGAAATCAAAAGAAACTCAAGCAAAATCAATTTGCAATGCATTAATAATCTTATGATTAAATTGTTCCATGTTTCACAAAAAGCATTTGATGTACTGACCGATCTGTTGCATAATAGAAAGTGCTTCCCAAATATCACAGTGTTTTAATTAAGACTTTTTGTGCTTCTTCCTTTGTGCACATTAGGGAGAATTTTATGGTCCTCCAGTCCCTTTTGGCTGGGGCTGGTGGTGTGTTAAGTAAGGCTATTTTCAGTGGAACTGAGGGGAGCATGTTTGAAGAGCCAAAATCTCAAAAGCTGAGGCCTTGAGTCATTTTGAAAATAAGGATTTTGTGATCTGGGACGACGACCAACAGTCTCAATTTGGGGAATGGCTTATGAGTTTATCGAACTCCTGCTGTGTCAGTAACAAGGTCTATGTCTCTTGTGATTGCCCAGCCTTCTGCATTGATGGTGCACTCCCAGGAATAGATTTCAGGAGAATAGGGAGGACACTGACAACTTTCACTACCCAGGATCCAAAGGATGTCTCCATCATAACATGGGGTAACCTAGAGCCTCGGAGGGAACGACCTCTCTCTGCTAAAAGTTTAATGTGTTTCCTGCTGCTTCTTAGTTGTAGAGCTTTCATTTTACATGGTCATTGGTGGGCCTTGAATCATCACAGAGGTAGTGATTTGCTTCCCTATGAGGGACCTGGTCCAGAGATTCATGCCAGAAGCAGTTGCAGATGAAGAAAACGGAAGAATGAGAATGGATGCTGAGATTAGCACTGGGTTAGAAGTACCTAATGCAGGGTCAGGGAAATAGCTCAGTGGCATACGCACCTGCCTGGTAACTGCAAGGTCTGGAGTTGGATCTCTGATGGGGAAGAAAGGAGAAGTGTCTATGACAACCTCCAGGCTGTTATTTTAAAGAATCAGATAGTTAGGCAGAGAATTGCCCTATGTTAGTAATTTTCTGGGTCCGGCTGTATTCTCAGAAAGGTTGCCTGTATCTCAACTCTTCCTGCCAAGGTTAAATTTTCTCTCTTTCTGCAGGATGCACTGGCCCAGTGACTCATCTCAACTTCCAAGAACAAAGCTAGCCATTTTTTTGGTCATTTTTAGATTCTGATCCTTAGTGAATGAGAAAGAACTACTACCAATAAAAATGCACGTTTTACCTTTATGAGCATTTGCTAACTCTACAGGAAACAGAAGCAAGAGGGAGCTAAAGATGCAAAGAAACAGTGTATTAATTATTGTAACTGTTCTACTAACCTGTTTTGAAACTATCTTGTTGTTATTTCTTTCTCATTAAAATTAATAAAATTTTTTTAAAAAGATGCAAAGAAAGAGAAGAGCGACGTAGAGACATGGAGAATGAGAGGATAGTGGAACAGAAGTGACAGTCAGAAGAGGGAGACCCAGAGGACAGACAGAAGAGGACAAAAGAAGTACAGGAGAAGATGGGGAGGGGAAGAGAGAAGAGAGGAGGGGGGGTTGAGAGAAGGGCACATTCCTTTGATCTCATGTGATTTTGTGTGCATGAACACAGCCGAGAGATTCCATAACTTTGATTCCTATTAAATTCAATGTTTTTATCTTCATTATGGCTAAGTCAGGCATTTAAAGTCAAAGTGGTCAGACCACTTCAGTTGTTTTAACACTCCAAATCCAAATGATCACACAACTAAAACTACCCAACTGGGTGGATGGATTAGCAATTCCAGGGACTGAAAAAAAAGAGACTGATGTGGTCAGTGAGTCAGGATCAGACTGTCGTTTATAACTTCAGAGAAAGAAAACTGACAAATTCTTCCAGGAAACCCAAAAAAAGATTGGATAAACTTGTGCTAAGTGACAGGACAACAATATTACATTACTGGATGGTTAATTCTAAGGGGAGTCTGTCACACATGGAAGGAGAAAAAGACTATGAAAGTTGGCCTGCCTGCAAATAGTCCCTGTATGTCTTCCTGAAGAAGACAAATAACCTCCATATGTTGGGCTTGAGGGAATTAATCTCATCCTTTACCCTCAAAATGGCAGCTGATTGAGAACAAGGTGTAGCAATAAGATTGAAAGCTTTATTGAAAGCAAAGCTGGGGTTGGTAAATGTAGTAAAACTATGGTCTATTTGGATGTCCTAATATTTTTCCAGAGTTATATTTGGACTTACTTGTATAATAAAGCCTAGAGAGCAGTTATTCCTGCAAATGGAAAGTGTCTCTGTGTTAGGCCAGAGAGCCCAAGATTAGAGGCTTGAGAGGGAGGAGGCCATTTGTGTGAGTGGGTTTGGCTCATTATCCATGGCCACTTGGGAAATGTGGGTCCATGACTATTGGATTGCTCAATACATCATGCAGATAAATCTGTTTCCTCTTGTGAAGACTCATGAGAGATGAAATGAGAGGTAAATGTTCCTAATCAACACTTCTAATATAGAAGAGATTCTATTTTGTGGACCAATGAAATGACTTTCCCAAAGGAAGACATTCAGGCACTCTAATGTTAGTAAAAAGAAAAAAAAAAAAAAAAAAAACGATACAAAACAAAAAACAATGCTAATATGGAAATTTTTTGTACAACTGGTTGGGGGCTGAGGAGATTCTGAGTTTATTACAGAGAGGGATGTGAGCTAATAGAGGGGAATTTACATAGGAAGAACTTAAACTCTGATGAAGCCTATTACCACCAGCAAGCAGGAAGTTATTCTTTTTTTTCTAGTTTATACTTTTATTTATAGCATACTTCATACTTCTATGTAATTTGTCCTAAGTCTGAAAAAAATGATTGTCCAAACCAAAGGTTCTGCAAAACCATGATCTAACAACTTGTTCTGAAACTAAAATGCAGCCTGAAATGATAAAGGCATTGTAACCCCCAAATAAGGGCACTCTGCAAGCTCAATAATGTCCGAGAGCATTTGTGAAAAGAGGAAAAATAAGAAGACTTGAGTATGTACACAATAGTGATTCTTTAGGTCAATACAAATGGTAGCAAATTGCTACTTAAAGAAGAAATAGTTAAGCAAAAATTTTTTTTTGAAGGATGTATATCTAGAGCCAATCATATCTTGACAGTATAATTTTCAAGCCCTCATTTGTCTATTCCCACTGTTGCCCGTAAGTGTCCTGATAAAATTCCTGCTTGTCATTATTATAACCATAGTTACCAGAAAAGTCACCACCTTTCTGAAGCGGCTGCTCAGCGACGGGTTGGGAACCTCGGTTCTGTTGGTTATTGGCCTGATGACGCTGGGAATCAGGTTGCTTGTACCCATCTGCCTTTCTCTTGCCTCCTACATTGCCTCCATGATTGCCCTGAGCTCCATGGGGACCATGGTCTCTTTGCTGTTGTGCAAGACCCTCTCAGCCACCCTTAGAGCCTCTTGGCAGTCCCAAAAGTGCCCCTCTCTGTGAACAGCCAGCTCTGCCTCTTGGCGGTGGTGCTCCCCATGCCCTTGTTGGTGGTGGAGCACCTTGGCCGCCCCTTCCTCTTACGACATAGCCATCATCATAGCCATAGTAGAGATCTTCATAGCCTCCATGACAGTCATGATAATCATAACCGTAGCAATCATCACAGTAATCTTCATAGCCAGGGTGATCTGGAGGGTAGCCATATCCACCTCTACCTCCACCACAACCTCATTTCTAATTGGTGGTGGCCTCAAGGAGGAGGGGGATGGTAATAATCTTTATACGCGGTACTTCTGGAGGCCTGTCTAGCTGTTTGGTGCTCATTCTTTTTTTTTGTCTGGTGGTTTACCTAAGACTATTTCAAATTCTTTCCCTTCTATTTCCTTTCCATTCATTTCATCCATAGCCGTAACAGCAGCTCCTCTGTCTTCAAAATGAACAAATGCCTAACATTTCAACTTCTTTACTCTTTCCAATTTCCAATTTTGAAATTCAGAAAATGACTTTTCTAATATTTTTTCTGTTACTGTAGTAGCCAAAATTCTCACAAATAAAATTTTCCCATTAGCCATGACTTCTGGATCTGGTTCTACCGCAGGTCAGCCCATTCAATGGTAACCATGCTTCCCTGTACCTTTACTTTTCCACGCATCAGCTGACGTCTGGCTTGTGCTGCTGACATGAGATCTTCATATTCAAGGAAGCAAAACCCCCGATTCTTCTTTCTGTCATTGGGTTGATGGTACAGAATAATGTCCACCAAACCCTCTGTAACTTTATTGAATTCTTCCAGAATGCTTTCCTTAGTCTTATTCTTCAGGATGGATCAAATGAAAAATCTGTTGTTTACCACAGAAATACACACTCCGAGGTGTTTTCTGGGGCGAATTTCATAGCTGTCATAGCTGTCTTATCATTTAACAGCTTCCTATGCAGCTTCCTTTCCACAGAAGGTGATAAATGCATACCCTCAGCTTTGACCAGACAGTGGATCCATCATAAGACATAGATCCCAAATGGGGCCAGCCTTTCCAAAAGGGGAACCAATTCATCCTCATATAGATCCCTTGGTATTTATCTACAAAGACTTCTGTTCCAATTCCAGGCTGCACAGGTGAGCACACCCTGCCTGGTGGAGGACCACCATACTTCCTTGGTCCTGTTGTTACCTCCAGCGTATATCCAGTCCTTCTAAGTAAAGCCTTGATCTTTGCTTCATCAAGTCCCTTTGTGGACTCCTGCACTTTACTGCCCTGTTTCTCTCTTTGCCTGTAGGCCTTCATAACTCCACGTAAAAATGCACTTTTGTTCTGAGCATGTGATAAGTCACTTTCCTTGAACTGCTTCAGCACAGACAGAGCTCCTTCTTCATCAAACTCTCTGAGGGTATCAATTGCTCTTTCATCAAGATTGACATAAGCTACCAGTCCTGTCTGAAATATTTCGAGTCTTTTTGGCCACCTTCTGTGGGGAGCCTGCTTCTATCAATGTCGTGCAGTGTTCTGTGTGAGGTACACTGGAAGTATCCATTGGTTCTTCCTCTTCTTTTAACTGCACCACATTACCATTCACCTGACTAGCCATTTTACTATGCTGCTTTCAAAGTCCTTTGGCTTTACTATTCAGTTTTGGCAATACGTATACTACCATAAAAGAAAAAAAAGATTGCTCTTTCAATTTGGAGCGCCTCTGGCATTCTCAGAATTCTCTAAGTGCCTTGTGAAGCCTGAGTTTCATGGTCTCTAATAGTCATTTTTCATCAAATGTCAGCCCTCAGCATGCAGGATGGAGAGGGGAGGAAGGCTTCCCACAGAAATCTGCTTTCCAGCTTCTGCTCATGCACGAATAGTTTTCTCCAGGCTCGAGTATTTGCACCCCCCTTTCTGCCCACCCCATCCCCTCAAGCTCGACCCGATGACCTGATGATCAACCCAACCCAGGCTATGCCCCAGGCTGGGGAAGAGAATGGGACCCAGGAGTCTCGGGTTCTTTGCCCAGCTGGGCTGTGCTGCAGGGAAGCAGCAGATAGAGGTGGGTGAGTTATTTTTCATTTGGGCAACAACAAAAATGAATGCAATGAATATTGTTGTTGTCTTCATAGTAGTTGTTCAGAGTACAAAGTGGAGACATAATAACTTTTCTAAACACTATTGGTACAAATATTTCTTCTCATTGAACTAACAGAAAGCATTCTTTAAGGTCAGGAAGCTCAGTTAAAAAGAAATGACGCCGTGCTGGCCCCTCCCCCAAGGCACACTGAGAGGGCCATTGAGATTGGGTGTGGTGGTACCTGCCTGTAATCCCAGCAGGAGGGAGGCTGAACAACAAGAAGAAGGACTACGAGTTGAAGCTGTGAAGTAAAACCCTGTAGACCCTGTACTAAATATATAAAAAGAAAAAGAAGTGAGATACAAGTCCTTTATTATTATAATTGCGCTAACGTTTCAGACAGATTCTCCTGGAGGAATGCATTGCCTGCTATTGTCAGAATGGATAGTTTTGTTAACAATGAGTCATCGTAACTAGACATAAGAAACAGTCCTTGAATGATCCTCAACAGACAACTGGGTGAACAAGAGTTTGTCATTTCCACACAATAGAATACAACGAACAAATGATATCCGCCACTAATAAATTCCACCAAATGCATGCACCTCTGACTTGCTATTCTAAGTGGGAGAAGTAAGTCATAGAAGATCACATATTTGCTGTGTGGTTCCATTTATTTATTTATTTATTCCTTCATTTATTTATTTATCACAAAACAAGCCTTTCCGTCTTTATTACTGCAACAGCTTCATCTTCTATTTAGCCTTCTGACTCTGCTTGTGCCTTCAACACTTTCACCATGATTTTCTGCTCTTCAGTAAGGAAAGCACGCTTGATCCTGTCGTGGACATGCTTGGCACACATAGAGCCCCCATAAGCCCTGCTGACATGCTTCTATGTTCTTGACAATCTCATAAGAACTTTAGGCCGCACAGCTCGAACCCCTCGCAGTCTGCCTGGGCACACACCACACGCAGATTTGGGGGCCTTCCCAACCTTCTTGCTACAATTCTATTCCCTGGGGTTCGGGATAGCCTAGTTTTGCTAGAGGCAGTGTCATAGGAAAGCCTACGATGGTAGGTCAGGTGCTGGACCATTGTGAAAGCCTCTAGACACGGTACCTGGAAGAGCTTTTCCATTTATTTTAAACATGCAAAAAGACAAATTTACAGTGGGAGACAGCAGAGCAGTGGTTGCCAAGGGCTAGTTGTGTCAAGGTGTGTGTGTCGGGTGTGGCAGAAAATGGGAACAAGAAAATGTTTTCAGCTGATGGAAATGTGCTAAAATAGGATTGTGGTGGTGGTTGTAAAACCTCATAAATTTACTCAAATTCATTGGATTGTATATTTTGAACAGGCAAACTTTATTGTGTGAAAAAATTAGCCTTCATAAAAAGACACAAGTCACTACAAATTGGATATTGGAAGAAGCAACTGCATCCCTAAATTAACAATCAAGCCCCAGAAATCTTTGCAGTAAATGCTTTACACATGGTACCTTGACTGGGACATGAGTGGTCCCCTGAAGGAGAAGAGGGAGTAGAGAAGACTGCTCTGCTCCTTGGAGCTCGTTTATTTTTTGTCTCAGGTGCACTGGGAGACCAGCCTTCCTTGAAGCTGGAGTGACTGTGAGGCAAGGTTCTGAGTTCACTGGCAGGGAATATGATGCAAGGAACGATTATGCTGCTCCCAGGCTCAGTGCCGCCACCCCCCCCCCCCCCGGGGCCCCCAGAGCTCTCCACACAGGAGCCCACTGTTGTACTGTATTTAGCCAGCTGGAAAGCCATGACACGGAGACCTTAGATCTGAGGACCAAAACCCAGCAGATCCATGAGCTGGAATCAGCTTGAGCTTCTGAATTAGTTCTTATGGGAGTGACTCCAAAGCATACCACATATGTATGGCTAATGAAGCTATTAAATTTTAGAAGGTTTTGGACACCCTTTTTAACAAAAGGCAAGCTGATTTAGGGAGGACTAGTCATTTGCACAAATTCAAGCATCAGAGTGTGAGTGAGGATTTGTGGCTCTAACCACTGGATGCTGTGCTCTTATCTACCATGGTGGATTTCTTCTCCTTTTTATGAGAATTGAGTGATGTGTCAACAAGCATCCTGAATCCAACCACTTCCTGGCATCGTATGTCTCTGCACTCATCCAAACCCCATCAAATGTTTCCAGGAGTATTGCGCTAACTTCTTGGCCGCCTGCTGTTGTTCTACTACGGTCTATTGTTAATCAGCAGACAGAATGATCTGATTAAAACGTAAGGTTTACTGAGTTCCTCGCTTCCCCTGAATCTTCTAAAGAATTTCAGTGCTCTCAGGAAAAGAAGTCTACCTATGGTCATGCTCCGTGTTGCCCTACAGTGTGAGCCCTCGTGTCTCATTTCTCTGATGTCTTTGTGTCCCCACCTCCTGCCACTATAATCTGCTCTTTCTATTCCAGCCATGCCAGCCTTTTGCTGTTCCTATTATTCTTGCTCCTGATGGGAACACTCTTCCCCCGATAATCACATGACTTTCTCCTTCATCTCAATTCTTTACCACAACTCCTCCTCAACAAGGCCTCTGTAACCATCCTATTTTAAAATTATAACCCCTTCCTATGATGCATTTCCTGCCCCCATACTGTTATATTTTTCTCAGTAGCATTTAATACATTGCGCATATCATTTAATTCACTCTAAATTATTTTGCTTGTTGTCTAACTATTTCTATTAGACTGTGAATTACCCAAAGCCAGATGTTTTTAATCCTCCAAACATTTTCCTGGCTCTCTTACCCATGATCTAGAAAGGTGTCTGGGAAACTATACCTTCTGCTTCCTATGTACTTGTGGAATGAATTAGATGTTCCAAGCTATAGGAAAAGGATAAAGCTATTGGATTCTTTGGTCTATATGGAGGTCTTCCAAAGCAGAAAACTATAGTTATCCAGACAGTCTAAATGGGCTATTAAAATGTCCACAAATATATGAGTATTGAGAACAATATTGATCCAAAGCTTATTCAGGGATAGTTCTAGAAGTGCTTGAGCAAAATCGATAAGCCACTTAGGTAGTGACAGGATATGAGAAATCTACATTACCCTTATCCCCAAAAGGGCAAGAGGGGAGCAGGTTACTTACAGGGATGGAGTTTTCTGGGCAAGGCATTGGCTATGTTCTCAGGAAAGATGGTGTTCTTCTTTGTAAATAAATATGCAATTTCTGACTTACCAAGTTCTTATACTGTACCTTCTTTGGCAGGTGCTGCTCTGAGTGTGGTGAATACAGCCTTCAGTGAGAAAAGATCCTTTTTTTCTGTGGAGCCTACATCCTGGTGAAGGTACACAGATGATAAATAAAGATACCAATGATATCTCAGACTTTGATACGTACTATATAAAAGAAGGATGGGGTAGAGTATCTGAGAGAGGAGAGAGGGGGCAGCAGGAACAGGTGAGCTCACCTTTACCCTCAGCATGTTGACCAAGGCTTATTTGACTTTCAAATCAAGACCTAAGAGGTGGTGGGTGGCTCCAGGAAGATCTGAAGGCATAACATCCCAGGGCAAGGGAGTAGGAATTCAACTGCCGGTTGAATTCTTATGTGACTGAGGTTAGCAGAGACAGGGAGCAGAAAGAGGGCTCAGGGAACTGAAATTTGGTGGGGAAAGAGGAGATGGTTTTGGGGATGGTGGGCTGTATGGTGTCTTCAGACATTCCAGTGGCTGTGAGGAACCTTCAAAATATGAATATGTTTAAACCAGTATCCACAGCTGTCTCATTTCATAGTTTAACATCTTACGAAGATCCCTCACCTTGAGTCAGAGGAGAGGTTAAGGGATTCAGGTTTGCTTGGTTTGGGAGGAGATCTTAGCACCAATTTGAACTACAGTGGGGTACCTAGGATGACCTGGATTATACTTTCAGAGGAAAGTGTGAACAGTTTATTTGAATAGTGTTAGAAATAAGCATCTTATTTTTTTGAAAAAAGTTTTGCTTGAGGGGCTAACAAGATATAGCCAAGAGACCCAGCTGACACACAATATTCTGTATGAAATAGGTGATCAAATAAAATTCAGCATTTGAATGACTCACAGAAAATAATCAAATACACTTAAAGTTGGAAAATGGGCTGGGTGAGAGAGGGAGATCTAATTGGCATAGTGAAATAGAGGAAAGAGTATGAATTATTTGACAACAAGGCTTGGCCTTGTGCTACAACAACATAATGCAATCTAGGGAGGAATAGGAGTGACATAGCCAAGTGAGATTCCAATGAATCAAATATCTCCTGACAGGGAGCAGGTGGGAGAAAGAACAGTGCTGAGCGAAGAGAAGGCCAAACCAAGTTTCCATCCAGCCCCATGCCCCGATCCCTTGGGAAGCCTTGCTGTCTGGGATTTTCCAAAGCACGCTTGGTGGGTCTTGTGTGGTGAGCTCATCTCACGACTAGGAAAAGGACTTTGTCAGGCTCCAAGATGGAGATGTGGCAGTTCTCCCAAGGACTTGTGCTCTGAAGGAAACCTATGGAAGAACCTGAAGATAAGAACAATAAAACTCAAGAGCTGTGCACAAAACATTGAATCAGGAGTTGCATTAGAAATGTAATGGAGCTAGCAAGACAGAGCGTGGTGGCATGGAGCTATTGATTATACTACATAGCACACATGAGTGCATGAGCATACACACACACACACACACATTCATGGTCTAGATGTCTTTTTAGGTTGTAGCCTGGCTTTTTGGAAAACTACTTTTATAGGACAATGTTCTCCTATTAGGTCCTTGTTGGCCTATGTCTCTTCTTTCCTACCCTGTATGTCTTATATCCCACTCCATACCCATCATCTGGCTCATAGGCATTGTGTAAATAATTAATAAGTTGAATGTGTGAGTCTGCCATTAGAAGCTCAGACATAACAGGGTCATACTGCACATGAAGAAGGAAACAAGCCAGGATGACTTCAGTGAAGGTGCTGGACTTTGCTGGTGCCATACGGTTGGACACTAGTGTTTAGATAGAATGCAGAAGGGAATGTTCCCTTCAGCTGACTCTACCTTCAGAGAGTGGAGATGAAGATAGGGCCTTATAGGAGCGGTTAAAAAAGAACAGAGAAAAGATACTTGATGGCTGGCCAATTAGCTCAGCAAATTAAAGCACCTGCAAACAGATGTAGGGGCTGGGGGTTCGATCCCTGGGCCTGCTGTGCCTGCCCCACACCCAGGGTGCACTGAGATGGCAGTTGAGACTAGGTGTGGTGATGCACACCTGTAATCCCTTGGTAGGGATTGGTAGGCTCTTGGTAGCTCTTGGTAGGCTGTAAGCAGGCGGATCACAGAGAGTCTGACCTAGTAGTGAGACCCTGAACACCCTGTAGACCACCCCCCCACCCCCCCAAAAAAAGAAAGAAAATATACTGGCAAAATTTGTGATGTAATTTGAGTCCATCTTAGGAGAAGAGTACAATGTCATAGCAGAGAGACAAATAGTGGGAGATAAAATTCTGCCATCTTGGAAAAACAAGTTAGTGTTTATGATCATCAGTTTCCTTATCTACAAGAGAGATGGCATTTCTTTTTTCTCTTTCCATGTTATCCTAAAGCATTAACAATAATTTGCACATACCTGAAGGTGTGTACACTGTGGTAGGAACTTTCTGAACACATTAACTCTCTTCATTTAAATTCTTGTGCAGAGCACTCAGAGTCCACTAATGTTATGATGAGCAGCTTGTGGGGTGAAGCAAGATAACAGGAGACAGCGCGGGCTTGGACCAAGTCCTCACATGAGTGCTCCTTTTACCCTCATCCTGGCTTTCCTAGGTGGCAGTGGCTGCCCCACCAAAAATGGAATCAAGGCAAATGTGAACGGCGTGGAACTGGTAATGATTTTGTTATTTGTCTCTGTAGGTTGGAATTCTTTTTTTTTTTTTTTTCATTACTTTGTCAATTTTTGAGGAGATGTGAAATTCAATTCCAGTCACACGTCTATCAGAATGCTTTGCTTTTGAAGGAATCAGGCCTTTCTCAGATGATGGGCATCTCACAGTAGCCTCCTTGAGAGCTGCTTATGAAGTCACTGGGTGCATTTACTTTACCCCTCCCTACAGCCCTAGAGGCAGGGAGCCCAAAGTAGTCTGACATCTTCCTTACTTCTTTGCTTGAGAAGCATCAGAGCCCTTCTTTCTCTATCTGTCACTGAACCCATTCAGCTCCACACCAGGACACGTTTTTGTTTTCTCCTACCTGTGAAATATCAACCTAAAGCCCCTTTTCAAACACATCTGCCATTTTTCTAAATGGTATCAACTAGTCTGGACTTATACTTCTAGAAGAATCTAATCTTCTCTACTAAAAGAGAAGTGGTTGGAAATTTCAAAATCTCTCACCCTTCTATTACTTCCCCATGTGCACAACTGCTGATGAACCAACACCGAGCTGGGTACAGTAGGGCATGCCCACAGTCCTGGAGCTCAGCAAGGCTGAAACAGCATGATAGCAAATTCAGTTTCTCTTGGGCAACAGAGCAAAACCCTGTCTCAGAATAAAAAAAGAGCTGGGACATAGCTCAGGGACAGAGCATGACTGGATTTGATACCTGGGACTGGTGGAAAAGACAATGAACTGAGAAATATATCATCAGCCTGGAGTTAAATCTCTAAGTATCTTTAAAGTTAACGTACTTGATTCCAAAATTGCCTTTTGGAAAGCAGACTTGAAGAGATTGTTTATTGTAATTATTCGCTGTACGTTTAACCCAGGGATTATAAATAGAAGCAAAACAATGAAAATATTAAGCCTATGGTAAGTTGCAAGGCTGATGTAAAGTCATGAGTGATTTATTTATTTATTTATTTTTAGAAATAGCAGGACAGAAAGGGCAGAAATTGTGATTTGAAGTTTACAGATCCAGCCTTTCTTTTCTACATTTTAGAACATTTCCACATTTCCAGTATACCGAGATTGTTTTTTTTTTTTTTTTTTTTTTTGTCTCTTTGAGACAGGGTCTCGCTATGCAGTTCAGGCTGGCCTTGAGCTCACTTTCGTAGCCCAGGCTGGTCTGGAACTCGCACCGATCCTCCTGCCACAGCCTCCCGAGTGCTGGGATTACAGGCGTGTGCCACCACGGCCGGCTATACCGAGACTGTTTGAAGGTGGGTTATGAGAAAAAATGTTCAAGCCTTATTCTTCCAGGTCCTTGCTCAGAGATAGACAGACTGTGGTTCCTGCTCAAGAGAGACTCACTAACACATGTTCTGCCATGAGTCAGTGTCAGCCATGTGAGAGGCCACAGAACCTCAGGTTGTGGTCTGGTCCCCACAAGCAGAAGCTCTGAGTTAGAAGGGAGGTGCTGGACTCTTTCCTGCCCAGATCTCATCTGCTTGCCCGTGGTCTTGCTCTGTTGCAAGCAGCATGAGGTGCAGACTGGGTCTGAACTGGGTCCCTGACACTGTGGCTAGCGAGCAGCAGGCCCTCCAGATGGCCTGCGGTTGTTCTGGAAGGACTTTAAAGCCGAAGGATCTGTATTTTAGTACAGTGTTTCTCAGAATAACCAAAGAAGAATCAGCATGTTCTGCAATTTTCCAAATGTTCTCACATTGATCTTTAATAAACTCCTACATGTTCTAAAATGTAAGGACCAAGATGTGAAGATAGAACAAAAAAGTGCAAGCTCCAACTTTCTTTTACTGTTAGATGAAATGCATGTAAAGTTTTCCTGTGAAATTGCTACAGAAATTTCTAAATGAAATTTTTAAAAGCTATGTAATTCTCTTGCTGAGAATGAGTAAGAGAAAGTTTCTGAGAGAGGGGCTGTCAGGGAACTGCACTTTGCACAGCTCCTTTTCATAGAGTCTGTCACTAATTGACCTGGGGAATTTTTTTTGGGGGAGGAGGGTTATTGATACAAGTTAGATATACATATTGATCACATTTATCCTAAGGAATCTGTTCCTATATACAATACATCTTGATTCTTTTTTCCCAACTGTCTCCTCCCCCTTCAAGCCTTCTGTCTCTGCTCATTTACAGCTTTGTTTACATTTCATCCTTATTTGATCAGTTTCTTCCTTTTTCCGTATATTTATTTGCCATTTGTATTTCTTCACCTGCGAATAGTGTGTTCATTTCAAATGTCCGTTTTGGGGGTGGGTCTTTAAATTTGCAGGAAGCATAATTCTTTCCAATTGTTTATTCATTCTAGATATGAAGAATACATATAAAATCTAGATATATAAAGTCTTCTGTGGGACAACTGGCTAAAATATTTTTTCTTAACCTGTAGGTTGTTTTATATAGAGTGGATGATTTCTTCTGTTGTGCAAAAGTTAACAGGGTAGGGACTTAGTTGTTGGTTCTTCATATTATTTTTCATGCAATCTGGGTTTTGTTTATGAAATCTGTGCCTACACCTATATCTTCAAGAATTCTGCCTATTCTCTCTTCCAGATTTAGCATTTCTGTTTTAGTATTTGGATCTTTGATTCATTTTGATTTTAGTTTAGTGCATGATAATAGGTATGAATCTAGTTTTAGTCTTTGACATGTAGAAAACCAGCTTTTTCCAGCACCATTTAAAGAGGCTGTCCTTCTTCTAGTGAATATCTGTGGCTCCTTTGTCAAAGCTAAGGTGGCTGAGTGGTTGAGGAGATAGCTTAGTGGTCTAAGCACCTGCCTGGCAAGTGCAAGGACCAGGGTTCAATCCCCAGTACCACATACCATGCCTGTGTTGGGACCCTGGGCATGCTGTGCTGGCCACAGAAATCTGGCATGGTAGCTCATGCCTGTAAACACAGCACTAGGAAGGCTGAGACAGTAGGATCACCACAAATCTGAGCTGCATAATCTAGCAAGACCCTGTACTAAATATGTAGATAAATAAATAAACGATTAAAAAAGGATAAGCTGGCAGAGATCCTTTGGAATTGTTTCTGCATCTTTTTATCTGTTGCACTAACCCTGAGTTCTGGTTGTTTTTTATTTTTTTTCCAGTTTAATGTTTTGTTTTTCACAGTAACTCTGTAGTATAATTTCAAGTAAAGAATTGTGGTGCTCCTTACCCTGCCTTTGTTGCCACGAACTGTTTTTGCTATTCTAGGGCTTTTCTGCTTCTTATTTTAGGAATGTTTTCTCTAGTTCTTTGAGGTATGCTATTGATATTTTGACTGGGATTGCATTAAAACTGTATGACAATTTTGGGAATGTGGCCAACTATATTGGTTCTTCCTACCTATGATTAAGGTATATCTTTGCATTTTATGATATTCTCTTCAATCTCCTTTTTCAGATTATGGTAGTTCTCAATGTAGAGATCTTTTACTTCCTTCACTAGGTTGATTCCTTAATATCTTATTTTTTGGATGCTATTGTGAGAGGTGTGGTTTCCTGATTTCTTTCTCAGTGAATTTGTTATTTGTATACAGCAATGTTATTGAGGTTAGGGCGCTGGCTTTGTATCTACCTATATGACAGAAATTGGTGGATTTTTTTAGAATCTTCTATGTAGAGTATCTGAGGTCTCTTTGGTCATTTGTAGAATGCAGAATCTGAATACAGAGGTGGTACCCTATGCCATTCTCAGTAAGTTTCTTCAGTGCTGACAATGATGAGCTAATGACAGCTTCAAGGGATCCATCTCTCCATCAACTCACCTGAGATAGCCTAAGTTCCTTACTTTCTTATTCTGGGATCAAGCTCACTATAGTTCAAAAAGTTGAGTGCTTATTACACTAAGACTTGAAGCTCTTGCTTGTAGGATAGTGGTTGCCTCTTACTGCACTGAAGCATTTCCTATCTCCTTCTCTGATCTATTGCTGTAAGAGTTTATCTGCGACTATTCCCCGAAGACTCACACAGTCAGAGAAGGGGTTTGTGGAAGGCGACTGGCCTGGGTGGCATTACAGCTCACTTCCTGTTATGAGGTGGGGTCTGGTGAGAAGAGGAAGGGCACCAGAGAGAAGGCCTGGAAGAATGCATGTCTCTCCCAGCTCCTCTGTGTTTTCTGTACTTCCTGACGGGCACGACCTGAGCAGTTCTCCTCTGCGCAATTTCTTCTGTCTTGCCTTCCTGCTGGAGCTGGGCACTTATGGCCTAAAAGCAAGAGTCAAAGCAAACTGCTCCTCCTTTAAGGTGCTGGTACAAGCTATGGTATTTGAGCACTAAGACCACAGATTGGCTTTAGTACTCAATAACATCCTCTGTCTTTTACTTACCTTATTAATAGGTTCATGAAAACTAGAATATTAATTCTTCCTATTCATTACCATGCAAGACATTTTTTTTTTTAAAGATAGGATCTTTAAACTTTATTTATTTATTTATTTTATGGATGGCTCAGCCTGCCCTGAGGGCGGGGCTGGCTCAGCATGTGGTGCCGGGGATCAAACTGCTATCCCTGCTGCCACCTAAGCTTTCCTAAGCAGGTGCTTTAGTCCGCTGAGCCATCCTGCCAGCCCCAAGACATTTAAAATTATGCCTTGCTACTGCAAACTATGTTGCTATAAACATGGATGCACATATCTCTCCGCAGGGTGATGTGACGCTTATCCCCTGAGGAATGGTTAAAAAAGAGGTGGTATTTTTGTACAAGGAGTATTACTTAGCCATAACAAAAGACAAACCAAAGGTATTTATAGGTAAATTGATACTATTGAAGACCATGCTTGTAAATGAAATAAACTCATGTATAAACATGGTATCATCGCTTTAGTGTAAGAAACTAACAGTAAATAAGAACCAAAATGTACAATAGATACTATCAAAGGGAAAGAAACTGCTCAAAAGGGAAGAGCAGTGGGAGTGGAGGAAAGGAGAAAAGGATGTATTTATATATAACACATATGAATATATGTATTATAATAATACATACATATATAAACACAGAATGGATAAGACAACTGTACTAATAATTTTTATTATTTCATTGAATAGAACAGGTAGTGCTTGTATTGTTTGATCAGTTTTGCATTCCTGTATCTGATAATTTGGACAACTACTTTGAACACAACTATGCAATATAATATCCATGGTTAAATTTCTATCATCTTGTTTTGAAATTCTGTATCCTTTTTATTTTTCTTTTTAAATAAAAAAGTTACGCTTTGCACATTGTAGACAGCAAGTAAGTGCTTTTGAATAATGAATAAGTGAATCTCAACTCAATTTATATTCAGAATTTGGAGTATTTCATTTCCCTTGAATTTTGCTGTTTCATGGAAATTCAATACTTCAGATGATTTGTAGACAATTTTGAAGTGTTTTTGATCTGGCTATTTATAATGGTAGGTGTACGTAGTTTCCCCTTATATATTTGAGGAACTTTTTTTTTTCCAGGGTCTCACTACGCAGCTTGGACTCGTAATGATGGTCATGTTTTTTGGCTTCCCCAGTGCTGGGATTTCAGGCATGCACTGTCATGCCCAGACTTTAATGTAAGTTAAGTGCAAGGTTCTCTTTTGAAAGTATATATATATATATATATATATATATATATATATATATATATATATTTTTTTTTTTTTTTTTTCTAGTAAGGGTCTACTGGGTCTCACTACATAGATCAGACTCCTACTGATCCATGATCCACCTGTGTTTAGCCTCCCAAAGAGCTGGGATTACAGGCGCAAGCCACCATGCCCAGTCTCAATGTCTCAGTGTGCCTGCCTCAGGGGCTGGGCCAGTACTGCACACTGGGCTTGAAAGTATATTTTAAAGAAGTGAAAGTGCTCGTCAGTGGTGAAGGGCTTGCCTGGGACTCCTGGAGACCTTCAGTCAAATCTCAGCACTGCCAAGAGAAGTACAAATTGGACTCATTCACATACTAAGAAATGCATGTTAAATCTATTTTTAATGTAAAATTTATGGGTAAAGTGTACAGGTAATATATATGGTTAATGCATGCTTAATTTACTTATGGTTAAAATTTAATCATAAAGGATCAGGTGGAATCTTTTTATACTTTCTAGGAACACTTATCACTGTAAAAATGAGAAAGTTCAGTCCAAAGGGTGTGTCTATTTCCTTTTAGGAAAGAAAATCAAGTCCTGTACCTCTTTTGAGGCACTTCTTCAACTTCTTTGTCGACTATACTTACAACAGCAGTTTATAGCTGTGTCAGCAATGAAACCAAACTGAATTTTATAACCCATATTTATACTCTATTGGGAAAAATTACTTTTTGCATGCATCAATCAATTTTTGTTTTCTCTTGAGGAAATTCAAACACTGTAGCTAAATTACAATTTCCTTAGGATGCTATGTATCACAGCATAAGAGAGGATATATATGTATTTACAGATATATGAAGCTTTATATCTAATTTTGGGCCACACGAGTCTTATTAACTTAAAAACATATTTCCTTTATGCATTTTTTGTTCTTTCCTTATTCCATCTTAGCCAGTCAACATTTTTAGGTTTTCCCTTCTCCATCAAAGCCTTTCATTTCAGTACTCGTAGTTTTAATACACTTTTATGCTTATCTCATTTATTCTTTTAGGGTCTCAGAGGAACAGGCAGGGCCTAGGTAGGACCACATTCTCTCTTTCTCTCTCTGTCTTTCTGTCTTTCTGTCTGTCTATCTGTCTGTCTGTCTGTCTGTCTCTCTTTTCTATCTGTCTGTTTCTGTGTCTGTCTGTTTCTGTGTCTGTCTCTGTCTCTCTGTCTCTGTCTGTCTGTCTGTCTCTCTGTCTGTCTGTCTGTCTGTCTGTCTCTCTCTCTCTCTCTCTCTCTCTCTCTCTCTCTCTCTCTCTCTCTCTCTCTGTTAGTGCACAGGCTTGAGAAATGGGAAATTTAGCACAACCTCTTCCTCACCCCACCTTCCTCATGAAGACTGACTTGGAGACCTGGTTAGTTTGGGAGGAGTCCTTTCCACTGTTTTCTTCCCCTTCCTTTGAAGCTTTCTTGCCTTGAGGACATGGCAGTGAGCATTTTCCTATAGTTGTCTCCACAGCCTACAGGCCCTTGGTTCAGGATATAAGACCACATTTGCTTTCCTGAGCTGCAAGTGAAGCTCTCAAAGCTGGACATTGTGGACATACATTTCTGCTCTGTACCCTCAGTTGCTTTTGGAAGAACAGTCTTGCTTTGCAGGAATGTTTGAAAGAAAGCCCCATTCCGGCTAGGTCACTGCATTCTGCAGCCTCAAGTTATCTGCTGATGACAAAACCAGTGTTTGGATGAAGTCGGACTGCAGTTTGACAAAGCATGTATCTGACTGTATGCCACGTCTCTTCTAGTCCATTCAGCTAGGGCAAGAGAGCATGGCACTGGATGATTGGTGGTTACCAAGTCAGAGGGCAGCAGGACTCAGCAGGTGGAATAGGAAGCAGGTGTTCCAGCTGCATTGACTGTGCCACTTCTGCAGCGTGGAATGTTGTGAATGTCAGCTTTTGTTGCTGTAGCCTAGGATGTTGGTGACACTGAAAAGGACAGAAATCCTGGAGAAGCCAGGATGGGAAGAAAGGTGCTCTCTGGTGGTCCATAGGAGTAAGAACACTAGGAGGCTCTTAGATGATGTTAAAATGATCCAGGGTAGGAATGGTGTGAAGGAAAGCCTGAGGGCCAGGACAAGAAGGAGGAAGAAGGGCGCAGGGAGGAAACACAGGAGCGAAAAGGAAACAGCTTGGAGTCCTGTGGAGGGAAATAGCTGAAGCTGCCTTCTTAGACAGGGATGTACTTTCCTTTAGAGTAAATGTATCTTAGGTACTTGTATTTTAAGGTAAAACCAACCAAACTTAGGTGCTGATGGCTTGTGAAAGTTGAGCAGAATCTGATAGGTCAAATTATAGGGAGCGAAGAAAAGACATTTTCCTTAATTGAGTCAAAACATGTATTAGCACTTTTTTTCTTTTAGTTTTTGTTTTGGTAGTACTGAGGATTGAAACCAGTACCATCACACTGAGCTAGTATATCTTTAAGTGTTCGGTTTGGAGACAGAGTTCCATTAAACTTCGTATGCTGTCCTTGAATTTGTGATCCTCCTGCCTCAGCCTCCCAGGGTACTGTGGTTATAGTTGTGGACCACCATGCTGGTTCATTTTCCTTTAGTTTTTTTTTTTTTTTGCCATTCATTTTTTCTTCTTTCCTTCTTTCTTTTTTCCCCTCATTCCCTTCCTTTCTTTTCTTAACTCTATGCCATTCTGGTCTATTGAGCACCTGCTGCAGACATGCTTGGGGTTCTTTCTCTCATTAATTTGCACAGTGCTCTATGAGGCAAGCAGGTTTTACCTGACTGGTGCCTTAATTCACAGCTCAGGGAGCTGCACAGCAGATCCAAGGTGCACCTGGCAAGTGCAGGCACGCGGGCTGCAGCCAGACCTGTCTGATTCTGAGAATCATGCTCCTCACATTTAGGGGGAATCAGATTCCTGAGAGAAGATGGTTTCCATGGGAAGTACTGGCAGCACTGCAGAGGCATCCAACAGCCAGCTAGACGTGGTAGTTTGGATGCCAGGGAGCAAGGCAGGTTTGGGAGTCATCTGTGGAGCTGTGTGTGATTGTTGGGAGAGGCGAGGTGCTAAGCAGCCCAGGGGCCTGAGTGGGGCGCTCACTTGGGGGACACTCATGGGGAAGTAGGGGGCGGAGGCAGCGCACACATGTTTCTTGGGGGCACCTAGTGAGTTAGCCACCTATGGTTACTACATCACTATGATCTAATATTGTACGGGATTATAATTAATTTTTTAATCCTAGATAAAACCTACCTGTGAAGAAAAAAAATATTAGGAGAAATTTATAGTAAGCAGCCCTTCGTCTTGATGGAGTTCCACTGAGCTCATTTGGTTCTCAACCCTTTCACGGTCTCAGGCATGGCCATGTTGCTACTTGCCAGGTAGATCCTGTTCATCGATCCCGTTCATCCTAGTGACAGATTTACAAACTCAGTTCATCACTTCAGTAGTTAGTATATAATTATTTAGCTATCCTTTCATTTAATAAGCTGTTCGAGACAAGAACTCTACATATTGGTAAAGAGTAATAGTTTAAAAGTGTTATTAATTAACAACTCACAAAGTTTTGAAAACATGAAGTCAACTAGGATGCACCCAGACCACCAGTTGCCCCCCCCCATGCTCCCCCGATGGAATCTATGACGGGAACTTGGGGATGTTAAACTACGTGCTAAGGGCTGGATTGTGTCCTACCCCCACAAGCTGCTATGCCCAGCTATGGGGCTGTAGGTACAGATAATGGAAGGGTGGGATTTATCAGAGCATCTCAAATCAGCTACATTAATTTTTATTAAGCAGGGGACAAAAACCCTGTGAATATTAGTATTTTTTTTTCAGGTGCTGGGAATTGAGTTCAGGACTTTACACTTGCCAGGCAGGCACTTGTGCCATTGAGCTATATTCCTGGCCACCCTGTGAATATTAGATGGTAAAGTCCCCCACCTTTAGTGCATAAACCAAGAAACAAAGGCCACTTAGAAAGACGTTGCCTTTTCTCTTCTGAGTTTTATAGCCATACCATGTCTATGGTGATATGCAACATTATTTAGAAACAGTGAACATATAAAACACAAACTGGCCAATTTTGTCTTCATGAGAACTTGTAAAGAAGCCTGAAATGCACACAAAAATGTTCCTTTTAGTGTTTTTAGGAAGATAGCTTAAGGTTGCTTTCAAAGTTGCAAGATCCAAATGCAGAGGACTCCACTTCTTTACAAGTTGTTTGGTCCTGTGGGTGGTGTGGTTGTAATCCAGATGCAGCTCTCGAGGGCCATGGGGAAGCAGTGCCAATGTTTCTCTGTGCTGAAAAGACCATAAAGAAGAAACAGATCATACTTTGTGGGTTGATAAATAGTTCAGCTCACCCAGCCAGAAGAATGACCCTTCTGCAAGTTGCGTGGCTAACATTTTTTTTAAAAGCAGAGACCAAGAAGAGAAATGGTAGTTTCAGTTATTCCTCAGTTACGATAGCTCACTTGGTGACATAGTGGGGTAAAAGGGGCACAACAGAATGTAACATATGACATTGGAGAAGAGTTTAGAACATGATAAGGATCTGGGTATGGAACTGAATTAAACCCTCGCCCCATTCCCTTTTTAAAATGAAGCGCTGAAAGTGGCTTCAGGAATTACTGGAAGCAAAACACCATGGTGGTCTGGCTTAGGCGATGCGTGAAAGGAAAACTGAACTAGAAATAAAAGCCAGGAAGAAAGCTTGCTCTGCTTGGGCTTGTTTTACACTTGACAGCTGAGTCTGAGAAGGCCGTGTTTGTGGAGGAGGTCGCTCGCTCAGTGAGTGGATCTTGCAGCGATGCAGGATGCGGAGGCCTGGAAAGGGCGCAGCGTGAGCAGCGTCAGTGCGCAGCGCTTTGGGAAGGCGAAGCGCGCACTGCAAGGTCCTGCGCTCTTTCTCAGCCTGGGGTTCTTCCTTTTCTTCTGATACCTGGGCCACTTATCTGCCCGTCTAGTGAAAGGAGCAGTTAATGCTTCATTTTATCTCTCCATTTGAATTTTTTATTTTTGATCAATTGTACATGCTTATATTTGGTAATCTGAACAACTAAGTTGAAGACTAGATGCAATACAACAATCATCATTTATTTCCTATCATTTTTTAAAGAATTTATTTATTTATTTATTTATTTATTCTTGTTTCAGAACCTTTGTTTGGTTATTCACTCATTTTTATGGCTGGCTCAGCCTGCCCCGAGGGCAGGGCTGGCGCAGCATGTGATGCCGGGGATCGAACCAAGGTCCCTGAAGCCGCCCAAGCTTTCCCAAGCAGGCACTTTAGACCACTGAGCTATCCCGCCGGGCCCCTATTTCCTACCATTTTTTTTTGAGTAAAATTCTGAATCGTTTCTAATGATTTTTCTTTTTACTATTTTTAATATTCTCTTTAAAAAATAGAGGAGCACACCAACTCACTTCTTGGAGACGTGTGGCCCTTGGGACCCTGGGGAGGATCAGCATAGATACCTGCCCCTCCTTGCTTTTCAGGGTTGCCTGCTCTCGATTGAGCTAAATGAATTTGTTTTTACTTTCTCATATAAATGAAAACACTATTTCCTTACACATCAAAGCCCACTGGAAGTAGGTCACTTCATAATTTATATTATCAAAGAGATTTTAATTTTCCCCAGATTTTAAGAATTTCCAGATTATTCCAATTTTTGTGAGCCAAACACTTTCCTCAGTAATGCACATGCAACTAATTGCACATGCATAACTGAGGGTAGAATTTGGCTTTTGGAACTCAAAGGCTCTGGAGTTCTTATTAAAAAAAAACAGATTTTTATCTCTGAATTTTAAAAAATCTTCAAAATGATTGCCATCACTCTTCCGAAGCTGTTTCCACGTACTGAAGTAATTAGTCATCCACACTCTGGTGTAATCAAACTTTATTATATATTTTTTTGCAATGAAAAAGTAGTAAAATGGATGACTCTATTATGAGATAGTGATAGAATTAGGGCCAGCATGAGTGTTGTAGGTCTATGTGCTGTGGCAGCGAGGACAGAAGAAATAAAGACAGGCAAAAAGGAGACAAGTTCCTACAGTTACATTTTGCAACCAGTGACCTGGCCATCACCTTGTCCCTGCAGAAAGGGCCACTGCTTTTCATCTCTTTCCACAGATACACAAGTTCCACAGATTTCTACCCAGAATTCCCCCTAACTATACCCCGCTCCAGATTGTAATGTGTCTCATCCTCTGAAGGCTCACGCTCTACTCTGAAGTCTATGCTTTTCCTAAATCCCTCCCATGCCTTTCCTGCAATAGAAGCCAGTGGGCTTATTCCGTGCTTGGAATGGATGGGTCTGTGCTCCCATCTTCACTTTGGGGGCCTCCTCAGACCCTGTGGTGTTTCTTTCGAGTTCTGCAAGTGGTGATGAGACACTGGGACTATTACTTTTCTTCATTTTCCTGTTCTGGACTTAGCCTCTGTCGCATAGATTCTTGCTTGTTTTCTTTTCTCCCTCTCTCCTTTTTCCCTCTCCACACTCTATTCCCTCTCACTCTCTTTCTCATTTCCTTGTGCTCTTGTCCTATGCTCTTTCTCTGCCTCTCACTCTTTGTTTCCCTTTGCTGATCTGTTTGCAGCTTTGGGTTGCTTCTTTTTAAAAGTTAGAAGCTCCTGAATCCCTAGAAAATGAGTGCTTCCGTATGAAATCACCGAAGATATGAAGCACTTGCTTCCTCTAACCGGCCTCTCAGACATTGCTTTAGGTCAATATACCACATTCTTTGGTTAGCTAGACCTAAACCTTGTGTACAGTGAAGACACGGATAAGGACAGACCCAACTAGAGCCTTGAGAAAAGTTTCTCATGAACCCAGGGTGTAAAACCTAGTCCTGGGACACGGTGGAGAGACTAGCCTCAGATAGCACCTGAGGATTTGTGGATTTATCTCCATAAAATCATGCATATCTTGGGGTCTTAAATGCTATATGAAGGGAGATCCCTAGCCTGTCTCTTGAATTCTCCTTATCCCTTTCTTTCACCTCTCACCTCATTCACTCTCAAAACAGAAAGGAGTAAACTTAGCCTGCCATTGTTCCTCTTCTTGGGTGGCTAGGAAAATATCCTCAACTATGCAGGTTTAAGGGGGCACCTCAGGGATAGCCAACACTGCCTTTGGGACTTGTAGAGTGGATATGCTCACATCAAGAAGATTCCTATTAGTTTTCTGCCCCCACCCCACACAAAAGAATCATATGTCGCCTTTTCCATTCTTCTCCTTTGCAGCAAGGTTTCTTCTGTTGGGAAACCCAGAAGCCTTCCTGTTTTCCGATGGAAGCAAGCAGGGAGATTCAGGGAGCCAGGAGATGGAAGTGTGAGTGAGGGCTTGGGAGCTCTGAGATTTCTCAGGGCTCTGGGAGATGGTAACTATTCCTCTGCCTGGCAGAGGAAGGCATCAGGACTATGTGTTCAGCTTGTATGTTGATGCTGACTGGAGAGGAAAATAAGTCATTCCCAAACATGTGCACCCTCCCAAGAAGTTGCGCCAGGGCTATGACACACATGGACTACAGCTGCTGCCCACTCCAGTAGCTGTGAAAGCATCATGTGGCTAGAAGTTTTCATGGGTTCCACTTTCAAGAGGAGGGCCCATTCCAGGAGTGCCAAGTAATGTGTCGTTCCTACCCAGCCATAGGAGAGTGCCACTCAAAGGTTGGAACAGCAATGTGGTTCCACTGTGTGGGCAGATGTGAGTGAGGGAAGCCTGTGCTCTCTGTATCACAGATGGCTTAGACAGCCCTGACCCCCAAACTGAGTACAAGACATTCCTGTTTAGAAATTGAAAAGGAAAGGGCAAGGCAGTGGGAATATAAATGAGCAAAGGATGGTTTGGAGATTAAAGTGGAAAATCATAAAGTTTTAATGCGTTGGGCCAATCAATGGAAAATTATTGAAAGAATCCATGACTCATACTATTTAGGAAGCAAAATCTCTGCAGCCTAGAATAATAATGCATTTGGGGGAAAACCTCAGTCCATTATTTAAGAAGTCATGAGGATTTGTCCCTTTTGTTCTTCAGTAATGCAGTAGTAAAAGCTAAATTTCTATTTTTGCTTAACCTAGTACAAAAGGGAGATTCTTTCCCTGGGGAAGACTAGCAAGTACTCTTGATCACATATCTTTGTGTCAGAGGTAGAAATACTTTTTTAGGTTTTGTTATCACCTCTGGGTGGGTAGAAACGAATCACACCCAGTCTGACAAGACCCCTAAATTTACCAAAGCCCTATTAAAAGAAATCATTTCAGGTTTGGACTTCCCAAATCACTGCCAAGTGACAATGGTTGTTCCTCCTTTTCCCAAAGTGACATAAGTAGTCTCACAAGGTTTAGGAGAAACATATTGTCTCCACACATCTTGGCACCTTCAGGGGTCCGGATAGTTCGACAAGCCTAATTTACATAGGAAAAACCTTTGACAAAATTATGCCAAGAAACCTCGGCTTTGGCTATGACTGCTATCCACTCTACTGCTTTGCTAAAGATCACAATTGCCTCCAAAACTTCTCACCAACTGCAGTTGTACGAAATGCTCTATGGAGGCCATTTCTGACCTTAGATCTGGTCACTGATGCTAACACATCAGAAATGATTAAATCCACAATTAATCTAGGTCGAGCACAGACGGCTTTATTAGGGTATGCTGACAAAGTTTGCGGACAGCATCAGAGCCTTCAACCCATATTGTTAAAATTCATTCTAGTGATATATATATATATATATATATATATATATATATATATATATATATTTAAATTTTAGAAAGAGAAGTCACTTCTAGATCAACTCCTCTGTAAATTGATGGATCCCTACCAAGTTCTTCTAAGCACCTCCATAGCTGTCATGTTACCATGCCTGTTGAGTCTTTATAGGATCAAGATGTCAATAAGACAGAGACTTGGATCAATGTTCTCATGCTTTTGGAGGACTTATGAGTATTAAGAGGGATGGAAGGAAAAGAAAGAGAAGGTAGGGAAATCAAAAGTACTTAAGATGTGATATGTGCACATACCAAGGAGCAAACTTGTACCAATAAAAATTTTTAAAAAGATGAATAATCTAATTGAGGATTAGTTAGGTAAGTTGATTCTACTTAAAGACATCTCTTCTTAAATCTATCCTATATCTATTCAAACCAACTTATACTAAATATTTTACTTCTAACCTTTGTATTATCCTCCAAATAAAGAAATAATTTTTTCTCTGGCTGTGATCTATCAAAGATTTGAATACATTTGCATTCTGAATTTGTGAAATGCTGCCCACTTCTAGTGCATCGAGGTTACCATTGTTGGTATCTACTTTATAGTGAAATGATTGGGTAAAGTGTCAAAACTTTATAGAGCAACAACAAAGTGCAACTATGGTTTTGAGGCTTGCTACTAGATCTAATGTTTGTCAGTGGTCTATAAATGAAAGCTTCATCAAAAGGGCTATGGGAAAAAAGTCTTCTCTTGCCAAAACTAATACTCAGATGTGGGCAATCCTGATCTGTTCCAGGCTTCTATAGTGCCTGTAATAAAATATTACAACCACAGTTTGTGGACAGATATATTCAGGCTTGAAAAGAGCATAACTGGCGAGCACCTACTATAGCACAATTCAGCCAGCCTACTGTCTCTCTATGGAAAAAAAAATCCCACACTTATGATAAATAGAGCAATACCACTCAAAATATGGATTGTATTCCTACACAACATGCCAATCACATTCTTGTGTTAAGAGATATTGACTTATTTGTTACTGACCTGGAAGCAAGACCTGGAATAATGTGATCAGCCCCAAGTGACACCCAGTGGTTCTGTGACACACATGTAGGGCTGTGATTACCTTTGGGCTGGATAGAAAGATGTATATCAACATATCCTTGAGTGCAATGACCCTGAATTAAAACCACAGGCCAATTACCTAACCTTCCAATCGCGCAATACCAACAAATCTAGGGAGTTCTCACTATAGAATGTTTAGTCCCAACATGATTCCTCAAATAGGATATGAAGATGTTAGATGACATAGTCAGTCTTCTACTAGACATACACTAAAGGCTCCAATGGACACTGAAGTGAATACTTGATTACTAAATTCTAAATTAAAAACCATGAGCAAAACCATTGTACCAATCTGAATGACCCTACATATGTATTTTAACTGTCGCACAGTGTGTAAACTGAGGTATTACCAAAACAATGCTGTACACTTTTCAGAATTCAGCAAATGTATCTTTTGCATTGAAAGATCTATTTTGCACATTAGTGCAATTTTAGGCTCTGCCTGTAGTTTCAATTAATTGGTGATATCCTCACCCTCCAGAACAACCCATGGGAAAATAGCTGTATTTTTAAACTATGATACTGTATATAGGAATTCTTTTATATTGCTTGTTCAACTGTTGCTGTGGTCCAAGATCTCATATGCCCTTCCTCTTTTTCAGACTATCAAAAAATGATGACTCTTTAGACAACACAACCTGATCCTCCTTTTCTCTTCTAGGTCAGTTGAAATGTTATGTGCGAACTCTGGTGGGGCAGAAATAGCACCCCACTTCAGCCTGCAGCAGCTAAATGAAGGTGGACTTTCAACTCTGCATTTCTTAAAGACAAGGGTTCGAAGTCTGAGGGGACTGAGAAGGGAAAGTTGGATGGTACAAATAAAGATAGCTAGAAAGGAGACAAAGAAAATTGTAATTTTAACATTGCATTTTGAATAAAAATAGTAGCTTTGGGATGCAAATCCAGTTTAAAATTTTTCCCAAGACCTGGGCCACTCCATTTTTACCTGTAAATGGACCTTAATCACTCCTTTTTTACCTGCAAAATAAAGGATCTTTCTTCTCCTTGATGGCTTTAGCTATGTTATGGCTGATACTGATATAAGGAAATGAAACTCTCAACATAAAAGGTGCCTGGGAAGACTTGTGTTCTCTAAGACTAAAAAATAAACTTTAGGAACAAATGGAGGTTAAGAGCAGAATACTTATTGGGGGAAAGAAAGCTTCTGTCCAAGAGAGGGACACAAGACAGCTCCCAAAAGCTATCTCTTGGGGATTTTTATAGAGTAAATCCGTGCAGTGAGACAGCTATAAGGTGAAGAACATGGAACTTGCTTAGGTAGGCACGAGGTGGGATAAAACTATGGTCAGCCAATAAGGTTACAAGTACCATTGCTCAAGTAAAATTGATTAAATCCAGGAATGTGGA
Organism: Myocastor coypus; assembly: GCA_004027025.1. Classification (NCBI taxonomy): domain Eukaryota; kingdom Metazoa; phylum Chordata; class Mammalia; order Rodentia; family Myocastoridae; genus Myocastor; species Myocastor coypus. The sequence goes on along the minus strand of PVJA010000575.1, from coordinate 77,573 downwards.
GGACCACTTGAGCAGCTTTCCTTGAAAGAAGAGTGATTATCTTCATTTTGGCTGAGCCTGACTCTATTTCCTTGTGTTGATATATACAGAGCTGGCTAGGATTTCTCATTATCCTATCAACTGGCCTTAAGCAGTGTGTATTGGTCTAGCTGAGGTGCTGGTGGTAATTTTTGAAGACGGCATGCATATTTGACTGACAAAACACACCTGCTGCTCTCCAATATGAGCTGGGTCGAGACAGGACAAAGTGCCAATGCTCCACGCTATTGGCTGGGATCTAGCCTCGAGATAGAGGCTATAACTTCCTGGGGCTTGAAAGATGATACATCAGAGCTGAAACACCAGACCCCCTGAAACATTAGATACTATCTCAATAGCATAATACAAATTACTTCTTCTGCATATCCTCTCTGAATATGGCGGAGGTAAATGCAGGCTATCTACCTAGCTCAGCTCACAGTGCTCACCTTCTTCCCACAATTCCCTTTCTCAAACCACTCTCCCTTCTCAGTTGAATAAAACCCAGGTGTGGCCCTGGAGTGAAAAGGACCTGCTTTTATTGCTCTAGGACGTTGTAGATTGTGCTAACTTGAAAAGTTTAGGAGGCTAACGAGGTAATTCAGCAGAGGGCTCATTTGTGTACATCCTCAGCTTGTGCAGTAGGAGGGTGCAGAGATAGTATGGGTGTGGGTGGGTAGCTGGCACACAATATGAGGGAGGAAATGAGGCTTGTTCTACCTTGTGTTCTTGCGATTTTTCTGTTTTCCGCTGCCATGAACTGTATCCTCAGCCATGGACAACCCTGCATTGAAGCCAACTGAGTGTTGACTAAAACCACCATAGACCAAGCTAAATAAATCTTTCCTTTCATAATTCTGGGTATCAGGTATTTTTTTTCTAGAAAGGAGAGAAAAGTAACTGGGACAAATTGGAAACAAATATTTTTCGCATAAAAATGTTGCATTCTTATACTGTAAGAATAGTATGAGATCTTAAAAAGTGGATACACAAATGAAAACATTCCCCTTGCCAGCTTAAAACATTTATCTAGTTCTTGGTAGGGCATTAGAATGAAAACCTAGATGATGGGTTTGCTGGTGCTGTGGGTGGGAGGAGACTGAGAATATAATAGGGAGAGAAACAGAAATACTTAATGTATTTCAAGTTCTCGTTTTATCAATTAATGTGACAATCAGGAAGCTCCTACACCTGTTATACCTGTCATCTCTATTTACGAGTTTCTTAAATTGCAACCCCAAAGTCTACATATATGTCCCAGGCTACAGTGCATCTTGTGCTCTGTAGGCCTGTACTCCACCCTTGAATATATACTTTTCTTTCCTAAATAAATCTTGTCCATTCCTCATACTGATGAGCGCTAAGAAGTACTCTTCTCTGATTGAAGTCGGTGAGCTTACTCTACAGGCATGGTGGGTGTAGCTTACCCATCTCTGCTTTGAACACATCCTTGGCCTCTGTCTGGTAAGGGTAGTGGAAATTATTCATGAACATTGCATAATGATTGATTGTAAAGACAATATTGGAGATGATTGAAGGAATACAGAAAGATATAGAGCAGTTATGCTCAACCTTTTAAAACTTTCAGCTATGAGGAGCCAGCTGTGGCAGTGTACCGGTTTCTCCACCACTGGTGTAGAGAATAAAATAATCATTTGGATTCTCACCAATAGGAAGAAATTCATTATTTGTTTACTAGCTAGGAACAAGGCTTTATGCCTACTGAGGAAATTTTGGTTGAATAATATGGATACACACTGTTTTTAAAATGTTTTTGGTAAAGGGTCTCTCTATGCAGCTCAGGCTCTTAGTGATCCTCATGTTTTTAGCCTCCCCAGCACTGTTTTTACAGGCATGTACTACCATTCCTGGTCTCTATGGCTGGCTCCACACACCCGGGGATGGGTGGGTGGTGGGGCACACAGCATGTGGTGCTGAGCACCCAGTCCCTGTGCTTGCCTGAGCAAGTGCTTAGTCCACTGAGCTATCTCATTGGCCCTTTATGTATACTTTTAAAGGCACAAAGCATAGCTCTGTGGGTAATAGCAACTTAAGTTGTCTGCATGCTTGAAAATAATTTCTGTTATTCTCAGAGAGAATGTGCTTCATTTCAAAGTGTAAACCTTGTCATTATAGACACTTCATTAAAACTTGTAACTGAAATTGCATGCTTTTTAAAAGTTACATTTCCATTTCAGAAGTATAACTTTGTTCTTTTGAGAAGTATCATTTTGAATTGTACACCAGAGAATCACTTGAAGTTGGGAAAGACCAGGATAATGAGCACCGTAAGTCATGTAAGCGAGCAAAACCATCAGAATACATTAAACAATCTGTAAATAACCTCTTACTGCCTAACTTTAACAAATGATCCAATATAGTTATCATAAATTGATATGTATTTAAATTTTTATTCCTTTAGGACTCTTGGGAGATTATGGTAAGTAGTAGAATGTGAACTCTTGGATGTGAACTGATACTTTGGAATATTGGTTATTAAATACTAATTTTATAGTGGAATATTATTTTTGTATGGCTGGAGCTGGAAAAATTGTCAAAAACTCCACCTGGGATTTGTAGATTGCCATTCTACTCTAGATGCCACGGGCACCCTAATACCTAAAACCATCCTACTTCCCCTAAGAAAATCTTGTACTCCTAACCCTGCTCACCCCGCTTCCCAATCTCCTTAAGGACTCTGCAGTAGCAATCGTTCTACTCTTCCTCCTTGTCCCTTCATCAGTGAATTATTCTTATGAACATAGACAGCCTTTGCTTTCTCTTAAAAACATCTCCTATGACCTGTTTATGTGCCACCTCATATGCCATCTTGTGCCACCTCATATCTTGGTTGTCCTTTGGAGTCCCATGTCTTTGTGCTTCCCCTGTCTCTAGATTTTTCACCTTTCTATTCCAGTTGAATCAAGCCCAGGGACTCTCACCTGATGATCTCTTGTTGGACAGTCATTTACCTGGAAAGCCTTTCAGTAGATAGGCACTTGGGTAATGCTGTCATCTCCTTAGGTGCTTTCCCTGAATCATGCTTTCGCAGTGACACCTACCTTGAGTCCCTTATTTAACATTGTAGCCTCTCTCTCACATTCCTGGCATTTCCTGTCCCCCTAATCCACTTCTGCTTTGCATGCATTTCATAGCCCCTATCAGATTTGCACGTATTATATTTATCTAAGGTATATTAATGGCTTAACTTGTCTCCCCTCACCAGTGTATGATCCTGGAATGTAGCTTTGGGGGACAGAGACCTGTTGTGTGTGGTTGTATTATGGACAATTATCTCTATATTAAAATTACACAGGGTTGGTGAGGTAGCTCAGTGGCCTAAGTGCCTGCCTGGCAAGGCATAGACCTGGGTTTGATCCCTCGTACTGTATGCTGTATGAAACCGTGCGTGGTGGCATGCACCTGTAATCCCTGGAGAGGCTGAGATAGGAGGATCATTATGAGTCTGACCACCATAGCAAAACCCTGTATCAAAATAAAATAAAATTATATATAAGGGAAAATTTTGAATATACTCACAATAAGAATGTCAAAAAGAGCCGGGCATGGTGGCTCACGCCTGTAATCCTAGCACTTGGGAGGCTGAGGCAGGAGGATTGATGTGAGTTCGAGACCAGCCTGGGCTACAAAAGTGAGCTCAAGGCCAGCCTCAACTGCATAGCGAGACCCTGTCTCAAAAAAGACAAAAAAAAAAAAAAAAAAAAAAGAATGTCAAAAAGAACAATACTGATATAGGAGGAAACAATATAAACTGATGCTAGTGTTCAAATTTTTTTGCTGTTCAAGAAATATTGGGAAGGGGCTGGGGAGATAGTCTTGTGGTCTAAGTGCTTGCCTGGAAAGTGCAAGGCCCCAGTTTGATCCCTGGTACTTCATGCTGTGCAGGCCCCAGAACCTCAGACACTCCTGTGCCAGCTACTGAGACCTGGCATAGTGGTACATGCTTATAATCAATCCCAGCACTGAAGAGGCTGAGACAGGAGGATAGGTATGAGTCTGAGCTGCATAGTGAGACCTTGTACCAAATAAATAGGTGAAAGATTTCTTAAAAGAAAATTAAACAAAAAGAAATATCAGAAAACAAGTGACAAAGAAGTTGTAAACAATACCATGTTTGAGTTCATATAAGGTTCACTAAGGTTATTTATATTAATTGACGGTGAAGAAGGGAGAAATTTTGGTATTGAATTATGAAATGTGTATGTCACCAGCTTATCTCATTAATCCTCCCTTCAACTGTAACTGAGTAACAGCTACAGATATGAAAATTTAATTCAAGAATGTTAAAAACTACTTGTAGACCTTGGAATAATTGATTGGCCAAGGAAGTGCAGCATATTCTAATGTGTAAGAGTCTGCTAGCCAAGAAAGCAAGACACTCCTGTGCATTTTATTAAAAGAGGTCAATCAGTAGTGCGCTTTGTTTCAGTGGGGCAATGGAATGTTGAAGGTATAGTGGAACGCTTCTGAAAAGAAGGGAAATGTCCTGGATGCTAGTGGGATATTGGGCCACATGACATTACTGTGCTGTAAAGGCGAGTTGCTTGTGTGTGCTTATTCTGATGCCAGCAACTTGTTGTAAAAGAGAATAATCTTTGGGGCCCTAGTTTGAAACATTATTTAATACTAGAGCTTGATGAAATAGTTAATGGCTGCAAAGAAGAAGTCCTAGGGGATGTTAGCACAAACACTGGCTGTTTAAAATGAAGGAAAAAACAAAGGAAATAAATCCCTTTTCTATTTGTTATTGAGTTTTAAAATAGAAGGCAGTTTCCAGTGACCATTTGTTGGGATCCCAAATGGAAAACCTTGCTCTCCTTTATAGCAGAAGCATAGACTAAAGAAAGAGTCAGAGAGGTAGAGCTTCATGACTAGTCAAAATCTGATGTGAAGAATGCAAATTAGATACACAACAGGAGCTATCTGCCTAATTCCTCCCCATGAACAGAAGTACTTCCTGATTGGGGGCAGAGGTATCAGGAGCTATACTCTTCTTCCTGGTCATAATACTTGCCCTGGTGCTTGGGCAAGAGCTAGGGCCAGGGCTCTGGGTGAAGGAGTCCCAAATAAGAGAGAAAGAACTCTGGGACCTCAAGCAGTCTGATCAACTGACTTTTGTCTCCTAGGGAGAGGTCAGTAGGGATAGAAAGAAAAACCAACAGGTTTCTTGCTGCTTAGGTCCCTCAGATGAAAAGAGGAAGAATAAAGAGCATTCTTTTCCCCTCAAGAATATGTTTATTCATCACAGGTGTGTGATTTATGGCCTTCATAGCAATTAAGCCTTGTTCTTCCAATTTGTGTTAGTAGGAAGGAGGGTAAAGATTATTATATTTCAAAATTTTCACCTTCACTTCGTGAAAGGACACAAAATTGCCAATTAGAGAGACTCAGAAGCTGTTGGTCTACACACCACTGCGAGTTAATGGTCCAGCCTTGATGGCTCAGCCATAGAGCAGGGAGAGGAGGACAGTGTAGCCAGAGAAGTAGCACCCACGGGACTAGCAGAGGCAGCATGCTGCTAAGAGCCTCTGCTTCTGCAGAAGGTGGCAGATTATACATGGAAGAAGCCAGAGTGGGAGAGGGCAACTAATTGCAGCATCTCTCCCCTCCTACCTGCTGGGCCCTGTTGTGGCTGCATACACATAGAGATAAGAAATCTTGCTCTCTGCCCTCAGGAAGTTGTGGATGTCCCAGGAGACCTCACTGAGTAGGCTATGCCAAGAGTGACGCTAATGGGGAGGCTGGTACATGCCATGTGAAGTGTCAGGTAAAGATTTACAGGAGCTATGATCTCAGTTTGTCTTATACACAAAAATGGGACTCAGAAGGAGAGACAGGAAGAAGAGAATTGTAAGCAAGGAGTATGCCGATTAATTTAATTCTCAACTGATGAATTCCTCACAGTCTAATGCAAGTTTCTACTCTGTATAGAAATATTCTCTGTTCTTTTACTTTCCATTTTGATTAGTCTACGGTTGATCTCACCCATTGACCAGATATTTTTTAGTTTTGAGCAGAACCAACTCCTTGACTGAATGAGCTCATGTTCTGGCATAACCAGCATGGCACAGCCCTCTCTTGTGATCTCTCCCTGACTGTCTTCTGTGCTCTGGCCCAAAAAACATGAAGAGATTTAACTTCAGTGAATTTCTTTGGTCTGTGGTTCACCATAGCATAAATTTATAAAGTTGAGCTTTACAAATTCAATGTTAATCAGCCATTGTTTTTGTCCAAACTATCAGAAGGAGAGATTTCACTGGTTTGGAAACCATTTGTAACTCATACGTGTAATTAGGCTTAAAATGATGCTGAGCTTTCTCCCAATCACTGTTTAAAACTTAGGACGTTATATGTGATGCCTCTTTTCTCTAGAGTGGTCTGCTGAAGAGTTTTCTGTGAACTCTGTGGCATCTTAAGGACTCAGAAAGCTGAGAAGTGTTAGCTTTAGACTTGGCAATTGCATAATGAAATGTGGTAAGCTGAGACCATTGCCAACGTGGACTTGGACACACAACTTTCAGGCTACAGGCAGGAAAGCACAGAGGAGCTATTCTCTGTGATTTCAGGTGACTTTCCTGTGGTTGTGAAATGAGTTTATGTCTTTGTGTCCACTGATTTGTGTGTGTCCTGAATGATAAACCTGTCAAATATAATGGTTTGTGACTCCGTTGGGCCTTCTCATAAAAATCAGGTTTGAAACCCTTCAAACTCAGTGAAATTGGCTGATTCTGGGGCCAAGACTGAATGCATAGATTAGGCTAATGCCTACATATGTGTTTGAAAAGTCATTCATTTCAAATATGTTTATATTTTGAATGCCTTCAGCGGAGGATTTGTAATAGAAAATGTATACAGTGGAAAATGAGTTCAAACAAAGATTTAAAATTTATTTTGTTGATGTTTGAAATGTCCTATCCTATACCCAAAGCCACATTTTCTTCCATAAACTGTTCTTTTGATACTCCAGCATTCTCAATATTAATTTAAAAGATGTGTAAATGCAAACCAAGGAAGGTGAAACAAATGCTATAATGCCAAGTTAGAAAATAAAGGATGGTTAGTTAAATTAGAAACAATCCCCAGGCCTCAGACCTCATGAAAATCTTGACAGAGAAGAGCTAACTTTGGAGATGGAACAAACCCAAAGTGATGGTATCTTCCTGTGAGCCACAGAGAGGAATCATGCTCTGAGGAAGTTTAGGGTTTCTCTGCAGAGAAAAACCATTCAGAGAGATGACCTGTTCCTACAGAGAGATGACCTGATCAGGTGTAGATAGATAACTATGTGAGAGAGTGGAGACTGGGCCAGTAGAGGCAGGAAGCAAGTGTCCAGTGGAAAAAAACTCATGTGGCTGCAGCAGTTTATGAAGTGGTTCGTGTTTTGAGTCTTTCTTCTCCTACCAGCTTTTTAGACTATTAAATACTATAAATGTGATTGTTGCAGGGGAATAATGCTTATTGTATACAGATAGGAATTATTTTATGATAACTACCATTTCTCAAATGCTACACAACCAGTGCTATGGCAAGTGCTTTAAATGGATCATTTTACTTTGTTTTGACATTTTTCCATGAATCAAATTCAGATAATAGGGGCTGGGAGATAGCTTAGCAGAATTAGAGCATGCCAGTATCACCAAAAAAGAAAGAAAATTTCACATAACAAATTATCAAAATTACAGGTAACAAAGTATCAGAAAGGTAAGCAAGATGACCACCTCAAAGCTTTTGGCCTCAAGGACAATCTCATGAAAAAAGACAGACTCCAAGTTTATCATGCAGTTATGGCCTGTGGACAGCTGGCCATCAATTGTCTAATTTTTTTTTTTTTTGTAATATTGCACCAAATGCCTTGCCACACAGAATTTCATTTCTATCACAATGTTCTGTTTGTTTGAAACAGAATTTCCCAAATGTTTAAGTATAAAAACTAATAAATACAGAAGAGGGTATACTATACACATTCTAAAAATTTTTTTAAATTAATTTTAATGAGAAAGAAGCAGCAATGAAGTGATTTCAAAACAGGTTAGTAGAAAAGTTACAATAATTAACACATTGTATATTACTGTCTTTGCAGTAGTGGACAAGATGCAGACATGGTATCTTTTTTAGACATTATTAGGACAAATCTTTCTTCTCATTGAAGTAAGAGAAAGTAGCTGTATATATAGTTCAATAGTCCATAATAGTAGGTGGTTATCAGCATAACTGGCAATGTCAGAAGCTGGTAACTTGAGCCTTTTACAGCTCAGTCTATTAACATGGCTTTACTTTTTATATTTCATGATCAGACTTTTCTGCTTGATGGTTAAGACCAAGATAAAGCAAGACCTATATAACAAAAAAGTGTGACTTTTGTATCTGACAAGGTCAGTCAAATCTCCTCAGGATTTACCCTGAAACCAAGTACAGCTGTTTGTAGATCTTTTGTCAGTGTGAGCCATCTGGATGGGACATGGCCTTTGCTTGACTAATTTGTTCTCTATGAAAGCCTAAGAGAACGTTTTCTCTTTAGGTGACTCTCCTTAGGCACACTATGCATCGTCGATCATTTTTCCCTGTGGCCCCATAATCTCCTTGAACAGAAAATTTGGGATATCACTGAGTTATAGGCTTAGCAGTACAGGTTCTCTTATGTCCTGAGTCCTCACTGACCTTGGAGTTAGGATCAAAATATTGGCTATCCTTGTAGCCCTTCTTTTTCTCTAATATTTTAGTCTGCCAACTTAAGTTGTTAACCCTCCAGAAGAGAAGCTTAATGATATTATTCCCTATAGCATAGGCACTTGAGCTTAACATCACTATCTGTCTGAATACCAAATGCCTTAGATATAACATAGAACTGGTATTTTCCATCAATCATTGATATTCTAATAAATCCCTATGGAATGTGATAAAAGTAATTATACAGAGGAAAAGGCTCTATAATGTGCAGCATGCCTAAGGAGTGTCACCTAGAGTAAAAACATTCTGTCAGGCTTTCACAGAGAGCAAATTGGTCAAGAAATGGCTGTGACTCATCAAGGTGGCTGACACCGATAAAAGATCTACAAACAGCTGTACTTGGTTTCAGGGTAAATCCTGAAGGGAATTGACTGATCTTGTCAGATACGCAAGTTACATTTTTTTGTGATATAGGTCTTGCTTTATCTTGATCTTAACCATCAAGCAGAAAAGTCTAACCATGCAATATAAAAAGTAAAGCCATATTAATATGTTGATCTGTAAAAGGCTCAAGTCAACAGATTCCAACATTGCCAGTTGTGCTGATAACCTTCTACTGTTATGGACTATTAGACTATACATACAACTACTTTCTCTTAGTTCAATGAGAAGAAATATTTGAGTTTCTAATAGAGTTTAGAAAAGTTGTAATGTCTGCATCTTATGCTCTGAACTATGTCTACTATGAAGACATTATACAATGTATTAATTATTGCAATTGTTCTACTAACCTGAAACTGTCTCATTGTTAATTCTTTCACATTAAAATTAATAAAATTTAAAAAATGTAATCTGGCATTGCTAGGGGCCCACCAAGTTCCCCCCTTTGTACTACTGAAAGGTCCTTTTTGGAGTCAGGTTTCTTCTAGACCTCTGAAGAGGTCAGAGGTCAGTAATACCTTAAAGATGAGTCATCTTTAACCTGGAAGTATAACAGGATTTTTTTTTTTTTTTTTGCAATTCTTACATCCCAGACATACAACATTAAAAGGTACACTAAATTCTGAAGGTAGCTATCCTGAAAAATAATTTAAAATTAACAATTGTACAGTATGCATTTATACTTGAAATTCCATCCCTAGACCAAGCTGTAGCCACTCGTGTTGACATTCTTGCCATCCAGCAGAGCTGACAGTGTCAGTGTAATTCCTGGCTTTAGGGTCTGAGTACATGATGAACCAATCAGGCTGGAATTGTCATTTTGGCCGAGAAGCAGGTATGAAGGTGAATCTGATTCTCAGCTGCTATGCCAACGCGGTGTTGCTGTTACCTGCTGTCCAGATGAGATTGACAGCAGCCTCAAGCTTCTTGTTCACCTTCTTGTAAATGGAGCCTCCAAATTCTGTGCAATCATTCACATTAGTGTGAAGATAGAATTCACCTGTCTTGTAGCCAACTGCAAAGTTACTCTGGGCCACTCAGGACTTCATGTTCTCAAAATTCCTCTGATAACTAGCCAGCCAGGCCTTGTAGCCCAGCACCAGGGTGCCACACATCGAAGGCTCCATGATGTCAAAGCCCACATTGCAGCCCAGGCTAATGTGCTCCTGCTTGTACCCCATCTTGATCTTTGCATTTTCTACCCCCTGTTGTTAGGCGAGAAGGATGAATCGAAGTCCAGCTTCAGTCCTTGTGCGAGCTGATCTCCACGGTGATCTCGGTGCCGAGGGTGTTGTCCGTGTTCCATTCTCTGTGAACGTCAGGCCGTACTTGTTCTACCTGTAGTTGGTTTCCAGACTGCCCATCACTTTGGTGGTCTTTATGTTGGCTGAGCCTGAGCTGGTGCATTCCAATCCATTCTCAGACTTGGTTTTCAAATCAAGTTTTATTAATCCAGACCCATAGCCCGTGGTGAAGGCATTCTGAGCAGACTCGCAGAGATCAGTGTTCATGGAAAGCATGGTCATTTTTCACTCTGCAGACTGTAGCACCAGAACTGAGCAGAGCTGGTGGCCAATATTTTGACCATTTTTTTTTTTTTTTGTCTTTTTGAGACAGGGTCTCGTTATGCAGCTCAGGCTGGCCTTGAGCTCACTTTTGTAGCCCAGGCTGGTCTCGAACTCACACTGGTCCTCCTGCCTCAGTTTCCCAAGTGCTGGGATTACAGGCGTGCGCCACCACGCCCGGCCCTTGACCATATATTTTTAAATGTAAAAAAAAATGCAATCGAAATACACATTGCATTTATGCAATTCTACACATGTAAACAATATTCTGCATACATATAGCTGAAACTTGGAAAGAAAAATTTAAGAGAAAAATACTCTCTTGAGGCTAGTAAAAGTTATAGTCAAAAATACTTTCACTGTTAAATAATTTATATTTTGTAAATAAAGTAAAATAGAAAACTAATTTATTTGACTAATCTGAGCGGAGAAACATAAATCTTAGAGCTGGAAATGAATTATCCGCAAATGAAATTAAAATTTATGTTAAAGTGTGAAACCAGTTTAGGAGATTGAAACACAATTAAAATTATCCACTAGAAAAAGTTTAGTTTGTGATGATGAATTTCTATATGTATATTACTGCAAAATAATGTTATTTTTCCTTTTGCATTAACCAAACTTGCTATTTTACAGGATGAAAGCTTGTAAAACTCAAGTAGCAAGTTTTTATGCCCTCTTCTTCCTCTTCTTGGAGATCTCTTGGGGTCTACATTTTGCCACTTTGAGAAACTGAATCTTGCATTCTTTCTGAGTTCTCTTGCACTTTACATTTTCTCTGAGCAGCTTCTTAATATCGTGTGTGTGTGTGTGTGTGTGTGTGTGTTTAGCGACAGTCTCACTATGTAGCCTGTGATGTTCTCAAGCTCACAGCCATCCTCCTGCCTTAGCCCCCTGAGTGCTGGGATTGCAGGTGTGCTTTGGCACCGTGCCCAGTAACTTCTTGACTTCTAGGAATCACAAAAATGTAAGAGATTTCCTAAGGAGGAGGTAAAGGGATCACTATCATTTTTTTTTTTTAGGCCTTCCAGCTTTCTGAGTGTGAGGAGAGCTGATCAGTGATTCCACATACTTCAGAAAAATGTGAACTGAATGGATTTAATGAAGTTAGATTGGGCATATAGCTAGAGATGCAATTTAGTGTTTTGTTATGTTTTTGTTAGTTTACTATTTGAAAAGTAAAAGATAATTATAAATATTCTTTTCTTACTTCTTTTAAATGACCCCCCTCTCTTATTTAAGCAGAAGATAGTCTTACTTACATCTTCAGCATCTGGAAAGCTGAAGATCCTTTATGCTCTGATATGCCTATGTGTTTTCCTGTAATGAAATGCGAAGTCTCTGCACGCAGATACCTCCATATCGATCAGCTTTCCCATTGCTAGGATAAAATTCTTGACACCTGCAACTTCGGGGAGGAGAGACTTTTTTGGGTGGATAGTTTTTGAGGGCTCAGTCTGTGGTACACTGGGTCCGAGGCAAGAGCATTATGTAGGAAGGGCCTGGTGTCACAGAGCTGCTCAGATCACAGCTAACAGCCTGGAACTGGTATTTCATAGGCCTTGTGATAAAGCCCCTGAGAAAGAGAACAGGTGTCTTTCTTCTCTGTGTCTCATTCTTGCTGTGTACCTAGAGGCAGACATCCTTGGAATAAGAGTAAGGACCATGCTCTGGAAATAGCCATGAGACGCTGGGAGAGGAGAAATGAATTCATCTGTGTGGTCTGCGTACTGGTCCTGGATTGTCTGTTTCTGGGTTTCTGTTGCATAGGAGAGAAATTTCATATTTAAGTCTTTCATGTTTGAAATGTTCTGTTGTATGCATGTAATTGACCTCATTGTTGAAAAAAAATATGCTTTCTAATACTAGTGAAGTTATTCTTAGTTCATTAAAATATTCTATGGCTGGGGCCAGTGAGATAGCTCAGGTAACTAAAGCACTGCAAGTTTAGGCAGGCGCAGGGACCACAGTTTAATCCCTGCAACCACATGTTGTGTCAGCCCCACCCCCCCGAGTCCTGGTTCAACCTGGTTCAAATGGCACACACCTGTAATCCCAGTGCTGAGGAGGCTGAAAACAGGAGGACCACCACAAGTATGAGCTACATAGTGAGACCCCGCAACAACCAAAATACATTAAAAATAATAATAATAAAATATTCTATGGTATAAACTGAGAAAACTAAATACAATATAGTATTTCCAACTTCATTATGTTTAGTATGAATGATAGCATATAAAGAATGAAAATGTCATTTATATAACTATAAAAATATTTAGTTTGTTAAAAAACTTTGTCTTTTTAATTCTGAAATTCTTAATTTGATTCTTCTCTGCTTACAGTGGCCTTCTGTGCATTCCAGTTAACTTCTTCACTATAGCAAAAAAATAGAGGAAAATTTGACCAGAATTCTGAAACTGAAAGACAGGAAATGTCCCATTTTGAGTTTAGAAGACACATGTAAAGCTTAAAGAAAGAATATCAAGACTTTAATGAAATGCACATTACCAGAAATCTTGCTCATTTAACCAGCCACTGTCCATATTGTCTTAAATTAATTTGTTGTAAGGTAAATAATTTAAGAATTAAACAATGTCCGCTATTTCCTTATGTTGTTTATTTTCAAAGTTTTGACCAATTCTGAAATTTAAACGTTCTTTAAAATGAATCATGTGGAACATTTCTAATGATATTCTCATAGCTTTCACATGTATATATTTTTTCAAAGATTATTTCTTAAGGTTGGACCTCACTTTAATGACCTTAATGATAAAACATTCATTCAGTAGCATACATAGTCATTTAAAGATATATTAGACATAATCAGTATTTTAGGAATGTTTTCTGTCTGAAACTATTTTAAGAGTCTGAGGAAGGCTATGACTCATTTTTTCCAGAAATACGGCCACATACTCTTGCATAAATAATTTTAGACCATTTAATGATCTAGATGCTGATTTGTCACTGTTGAGAATTTATATTTTTCGTTATTGTGGATAGGTACAGCCTTTAAATCATCATTTTCTTAGTTATGTAAGCTAAGGTATAAAATTATGTGTATGGGATGTAATGGAAAAAACTTTTTGGCTATTAATATATTATTTTTATTTTTAGTTGGAATGAATTCCTGTTTCACACATGTTATTTATAATGTAAAACCAAAAGAACTTCACAGATTTCCCAAATTTAGGTTTTTATTACAACGAATACCTAGAGGATACTTGGGGAAACTGTGCTCAGAATGTGCGTTGCAGCCCTTTCCACAGAAAATTTTCTGTCACCATGAGTAAGTGGTTGGCTGCCCCAAACCTTCTTGGAAAAGCTGGAACTATTTTAGTAAAAGCATGGAATCTGTGTCTAAAAGAGTTAAACGACTGTACCCAAAGAGTGTGGGAAGTACTTTCAGAAATTCTCAAGTAGCTCACTAATTGTGCCATTCCATTTCAATAAAAGATTTAAAAATAATACAGCTTTTATCTTCTAAGTGGTTTTTACTTTCACATTACTATAAATAGAGTAGTCCATGATAGGTTCTGACCTAGTATGCATTGCTGCATTATTATAGTGGTCATAGAACATGGCTGAGCCCTTAAAACAACAGCTTATCTTCCCACGTCCTTCTCCTCCAACCCAGTCCTGGATATGATCTCCTCTTATTCCCCCCCCCACCCCCACACACAGGAGAGACTCCATCAGCCCTTTACATGTAATTAAAGCTGCCCCTCAAACTTCACCCTCCACAGAGTCCATAAAAGTCTCAGCTGTCTTGGTCTCACCCAGGTCAGAGGATTCCCCCATTTTCCTCAGATCTTCTGTGTCTTGTTCAGAGTCAATAAAGACCTCTTTCCTATCTCTTTACCATGCCACCAAAAAAATCTCACAGTCCACAGTGCACAAAATTTTGCAGCAGGATTTAAGTAAATAAATTGTTGGCAGTAAAACAATAGGTGCCATGTTTTAATATTTTTATATGCTACATTGAAGGCTGAAAAATATGGTATATTAAAATTGAAAAATAAAATATTAATTATACTAATATTTTCAAACACCTTTGCTAGAACAGGCAATAGTTCAGAGTGGTACTCTGTAAGAAATCTGGTATATGTCAACTATATTTTTTTAAAATGTTTTTTATTTATTATTTTTATTCTTGTTTCAGAACCTTTGCTTATTCACTCATTTTTATGGCCGTCTCAGCCCACCCCAAGGTCAGGGCTGGCGCAGAATGTGGTGCCGGGGATCGAACCGCAGTCCCTGAAGCCGCCCAAGCTTCCCCAAGCAGGGGCTTTAGACCACTGAGCCATCCCGCTGGGCCCCCATGTCAACTATATTTGATCAAATAGAGGTCTTTAAACAGATTGCACAAGAGGGTTATTGCAGTTGTGTTTAAAATAAAACTTCAAGGTAAGATGAAATTTATAAGCTTCATGGAAAACCTGCCCATATCCATTCCTCCAGACTAAGACTCAGAATCTTAGTCTTCTTCCTGGGGGAGCATTTTTGGCAGAACTTTGATGGTGTACAAACCTAACATGGCTCTCCTCTGCCTCCACCATATCCATAGCTGTCATGGTTCCCAGTTTTGGTCCTCAGGCAACCATGGGAGGTGAAGTTAGTGTCACCTCATTACAGTGATGCATAGAGGCAGAGTTTACGGAAAGTCAGGACAGAGATAGAGAACCCTTGCACCCTTTCCAAGGCCCAACTATATCTGCCTGAGACTAGAGTAGCTCATTGAGTTAGGCACTGGTCCATGTTCTGAGTGTGCTTTGCTGTTACCCTTGTGAGCCCTGGCACTTCTGTATCCTGTACTTTCTCAGAATCCTGTCTCCAGATCCAGCCTGCTGACTGGGTCCTTACCCAGCTCCTATTGATCACAGTTCATTAGGGCTAAACCATAGGGTCTCCCTCAAGGACTTGAGTACTGAGGGTTTGAGTGCAGTGTACCAATGTCCAGCGATGAGGCAGAGAGGTGTGGAACAGAAGACACTGGCCTCCCAGTGGAGTCTCCCATAGCTTCGTGGGCTCTGAGATTGCAGGCTGAAGGAAATAGGTCAGGAGAACTTGCCTTTGAAAGGTTTCTGTGTCCCTCACCCCTCCTTTCTCCCTTCGTTTCTGTGTTTGGTGGTGGCTGTGTGGTGAGTAGCTTCACCTTGCCACACCCTTGTGCATGAGTTTGTGCCTTGGAGTCATTTGACCACAGACTGAAGCCTCTGAAGACCATGAGCAAAAACAAAGGCGTCTCAGTTACATTCCTCTTGTTGTTGGGACAAAATACCTGGCACCCAAAGTGAAGGAAAGGAAGATTTACTGAGTTCACAGTTAGTGGAGGTTTCAGTCTGTACTCAGATGGCTCCAAGGCAGAGTGGCATGTGGTAGAGGGCAGCAGTTCATGGTGGTGGAAAACAGCAAAATGGCAAGAGCAAAAGAGAGGAGGAGTAGTAGCAATGGCAGCAGAGAGCAAGTCTGGGTCCCTTAAATTGTATTCAGGCTATCTGCCCCAGGCTGAGTATAGCACTCATACTCGTAATCCCAGAGCACTCATGCCCATAATCCCAGCACTGGATCATTAATTAATCACAAACTCTAGAAGTCAGCCCATAATTCCATGAGGTTTGGAGGGACTACTAGACGCAAACCACAATAAAAGGCTTTCTCTTTAAGCTGTGCTTTGTTGCTAAAAGAAGGCTGGCTGGCCTACTCTTCTATACTAATTATACCAAGCCCTGCCTCTTTCACATCCCATTGTTATTGTTTCTTTTGAGAACTCTCCAAAGGAGAGTTACAAACATCCAGTGGTTTCTCTCAGCAGGGATGCCACCCTAGACCTCTGGTTTGCTTGCTTAGCCCCATTACCAAAATACATCTCTGTATCCAAGCTCAGGGTTTCCAAAGGCTCTTGTGTCATTGAGTTTGGTGAGTGTCATCTGTGGCCCTCTATCTGCTCGTTTTTGCCCACTGGGATGGACTAGATTTCTTCAAAGAGCATGTGTAGCTAGGTACCATTAGCCCACTGCCTCCAGCTTGGAAGGGCTTTATGTCTAAGATTTAATTCCATATTTTATTGAGCTCCTGACTACCAATGTATGACTAGATGGAGTCAGGAGACAGCACCAACGAAACACCTTGGATGAGATAGTAAGGTATAGGGCAGCTGAGGTTCCCCTGAACCCCACCTAAAGTTTCTCTCTCATAATGTGAAGCATTACTATCAGTTGAAAGGTGTAGAGATGGGAATAGGTACTGTATAAACAAATGAGTGAAATTATATATATATATATATATATGTATTTATATATATGTATGTATATATATGTATTTATATATTACATATATAATATATAAATGAGTTATACTGGTGTACTCTTTTTGATGCTACCCATATTTAAATAGGGGATTATTATTATTTGTTGTACTCAGGACTAAACCTTAGCCTTCATGCTGAGCTATATCCTCAGAACTTTTTATTTTTTTATTTAGACAGAGGGGAGCTCGCTAAGTTGCTCAAGCTGGGCTCAAATTTGAGATTCTCCTGCCTCAGCCTTCCAGAGAGCTAGGATTACAGGCATGCATCACTATGCCCGGTATTGAGGACTATTCTGAAGCACATGGTCACAGTCTAAAAAGTATCAAGAACTCTGGGACAATTTATTTTACCAAGTTTTAGGATATGGAGAAAAATTCACATTTTTCAATAATAGCTGTTAGCAGCCTCAGCACTTTTTCCTTTCCCCTCTGCCATCTATCTCTTCCTTTTCCTCATGTACAGAATTAGTTTTCTCATAGCATGGGAAGGGAAACAAGTGGAGGGTTAGTAGTGATCCATCAGGCAAAGCAGGAGGCTTGGGACAGCCCTCAAACCAAGCACAGCAAGGTAGAAGGAATTGTCAGATGTGAACGTTATTATTAGAAATAAAATATGGAGAATGACATGGGAAAAAAAGAACTGAATTTTAAATAACACAGCATATTGGAGGGGAAAACATTTCTTTTTTTTTTTTTTTTTTTTTTTTTCCGGGACTGGGGTTCAAACTCACGACCTTGCACTTGCCAGGCAGGCACTTGTGCCTCGGAGCTATCTCCCCAGCCCTGGAGGGGAAAACATTTCTAATAGGTGTTTTATTTTTATAAAATGTTACAGTTGGAACATAGGTTCAGTCAAACACAATATCAAAGATAAAATGACAGAATGGGAAGCTACAATAAAAATACAGTCTTTAAAATGTTTGGAGCTAAAACCAACACTGTTTATCACTACAAACAAGTTAGACATAGTTGACATTACTAGCAGTTATAATAATTGAATAGACAAAGGCTTACTATAATTACAATAAATGTAGGTTTGAAAGTCTAATAAAATAAGGAAGATCTTTAAAAAAATGAAAAAAATTAAAGAAACAGAAACACAGCTGTTCAACTTTAAGAAAATCATACTTGTATTAGGTAGCCCAATAAAGGTAGAGCAGAAGAGTATTTGATATAATTGAGGACAGTTTCCTTAAAATAAAAAAGAATTAAACTTTCAGGTAATAGTACACATCGTGACTCTAGGCAAATATTCTTGACATACAATCGTTAAATTACTGGACTCCAAAGGTGAAGAAATAATTACTTGGTTACATATAGCCCCCACCTAAAGCTTCTAATTTGGTTTTTCCACAATAGCCAATACCAAAAGATGATAAAGTTGTATATATTTGGTGTTGTGCAAAAGAAAGTATGACTTCATAGCACTACACACAGTCAAGTTAACATGCAAGTGTAAAAGCAACTGGCAGACAGTTCTGAACAGGAAGAACTCAAAGTGTGGATCATATATAATGATTCTTTTTTATTGCATTTAACAAGAAATAATGATGTGACAGTTGCAAAACACATTAGTAGTATATTTCCAGTATTTTATACAGTGCGTATTACTGTCCTGCTAGTAGTTATACAGAGCACAGTGTGTAGACGTGATAATTTTTCTAATCATTATTGGTACATGAAAATTTCTTCTCATTGAAATATGAGAAATAGTTGTGTACATAATCCAATGTTCCATAATTGCAGTGGGGTATTGGCAAAACTGGTAATGTTGGAAGCTGATGATTTAAGCCTTTTACAGCTCAGCATACTAATCTAGCTTTACATTTTATGCCTCGTGGTTAAACTTTTCTGCTGAGCGGTTAAGGCCAAGTTAAAGCAAGACCTGCACAGCAAAACATTTAACTTTTGTATCTTCCAAGGTCAGTCAAATCCCCTCAGGGTTTACTTTGAAACCATGTACAGTGTTCTATAGAACTGTTGTCAGTGTTAACCATCTGGATCTACAAAGCCTTCTTGAGAAAAAGCAAAAGTGATTAAATCCAGGAAAATGGGGGCAAATGGGGGAAACTGTGGTTTTACTCATGCAAAGATCAACGTCAAAATTGAGTGAGGCAATGGCTTTAAAAATGGGGATGCAAAGATGTGAGCCAGACCCAAGAATTTTGTACCAAGCCAACTTGTCCTTTGAGGATAAAAGGCAAACATCTCAGGCAGGCACAAGGAATACAGTGCACTTGAGCCCTTCCTGAACAGATTTGTTTGCTGACAAAATGCAGACAGCCAGCAGATGGATTAGAAACACAACACTCACACTTAAAATCATGATTTGAAACAGAGGACGAAGCAGCAGGACCAACACAAATGGTTAAACAAAAACAAAGCAGAAAACTGATGAGAAACTTAAGTCCATTTAAGTACTGAATACATAGTTTTGTTTGAAATGAGGAATTATTAGTTAAGATCAGAATGGAAATGTTTTATACCTTAAAGTATAAAATATCTTCAGAAAGGTATTAGGGGAAAGAAGTTGCGAAAAGTTGTACCTTTTTTTCTTTTCTTCTAAACCTAGAGATAGTTCATAATGTCTCTAAAGAACAAGAAAAGTTAGAGAAAAAAGAACTAAAAACTTCAGCTCTTAGGAGTTTTTGTAATGTTAGTATTGAGGCTTCTAAGAAGAACAGGGATCTGTGGCCAAGAGCAGACTTTTAGTTCAGTAGTCCACTTTACTCTCAGTTCTTAGTTGTAGTATACTTAACTACAATTAAATTACATATTTTATTTGCGAACAACAAATAGTATTATTTTAATTTTGGAAGATTATTTTGAGGAGTAATATATTTGTTACATATATGTAGTTCTCTATGTGTATTTACAAAAATAATAGGAAATTATTATTAATGATGGTTGGATATGGTAGGTTTGGTGTGATTTATGGTGCTCTTGAGCCAGTGTGATTTATGGTGCTCTTGAGCCATTATGCATTGTATGACAAACTACTAATACAGTATTACCAAACCATACTAAAACCAGTATCCATTTTTTTTCTTGAGCATTGACAAATGTCCAGCAGCTTTCTAATTACTCCACAAATAATTCACTAAACTCGCAAAATAGCTGTTATGATTTTCACCTTACACATGAGGAAACCAAGAAACATAGAGGTTATGTAACTTACTCTAATCCCATAACTGATTAGCAGTGGAATTAGGATGCCCATATATTTTAGTAACTAAGAATTTATAATATTTTATCAAAATACATTTGCTATACAGGTTACATGAATTTATTTCAAAATTTATGAGTCTTATAGCACTTGAATGCATTGAATATAGGAAAATAGAATTTCTAGTATGAATTTTCATGTTACTGCAACTCTGCCTCAGAGCAAGGTTTTGAAGAAAACTCAACCATTGAGGAGAGAAATAAAATAGCATCTCTCATGATTTATTCAATTGTGCTTTTTCTTTTTTCAAAATGTGACTATTATCAATTCCCTGCATCTACTGTGAAGAGGTGTTTGACGCATTATAACTACCTTGGTGATGCCTTTTCAGAAGTGTTGAGCAGTAACTGATTTAGAATTCTAGTGAACATATGTTCTCACGTTGTCCAGGGTGGTGGAATACCCGAATATACTGAGGCCCCAGTTGTTTATTACTCACCTAACTAGGTCCAAAATGAAGTTGAGACATTTCCTCTTTTTCGAGGAGTTGAGAATTTCTGCAGCATGGCTTTAGGCTAAAATTTTCAATTTTCACTCTGTAAGCTTCTCCAAGTTTAGGATGAACAAGCAACCCTATATTATCATCAGGTATTCAGCCCTGGAACCCATTACTCAGAGCTTGTGACTGTGCTGGACAATTCTGGAAGACCCATATCTAATCTAATGCTCACTATCATCTGCTAGGGTGTCTCTCTACATCAGTTTATGACATTATATATCTTTCTGATGTCTGAAAACCCATAACTCCATCTGCCTGAGTCCAACTACAGAAGTTTAAAACACTTGAGAAATAGAACATGGAATTGTGGGATGATTAAAATCTGATGAAGCAAAATCTAAGGAAGAAAATTAACAGCAACTATGCCTCCCATTTATGTACTGCTTCAGATTTTTCTGGCCTAGCCTGTCTCTGAAGCTCTTGTCCCTTTGGTCACTTCCAGCTGAAGGAGATTCACTGTTTAAGGACATCTTGGAAGTTACATTGTCTAAATTGTGAGAAGTGAACTGGAGATCCCCATGTACTCCCTAGAAGTTGGCAAAAAAAAAAAAAAAAAAAAAAACACACACACACACACACACACACACACAAAAACCGATGGTGAAGGAGGTAAAATCCTCTGCATCTCTCGTGTGTTTCATTTCTTGGTACATTGTTGCTTTGCAGCCTCTCTATTGATTTTGTTAGTAACAGAGACATAGTTTGTCCTACCTCAGGAAGGGAGGTCTTTAGGGGATGTATCACTTATTTTCTTCCCATCCTTTCTTGCTTTATGTTTCTTCTGCTATCTTCATATTTTCCAATCAATCACCACTACGCAAACTTTACTCCAGGCTGTATGTTCTTGAAATGTAGGCTTAGCAAATACTCCAAAGTAAAATTTTAGGGTTGCCTGATGGATAACATTTATGTTTTTCATGGTTTCTCAAAATATCTTTTACGTTCAATCATAGAAAGTAGAAAGATTGTAAGAAAGAATTGATTTTAGCTAGTATTATTTTTTATTTTACATCCATGTTTTTCACCTTTGTAATATCCATCTGTACTTTTCTTGTTCCACAGATGAAAAAATTACCTCAGAAGTGTTTTACATGATTTGTTTGAATCCACAGTTATTAAGGGAACGCACTGGGATTGAAAGTCAGGTTGATTTCTCTACATAAGCACAGTCAAACTGTTTAAACAGAATAGGATACAGTGCAGAAAGGCTTTTAATTGGCTAATGAACATGCATAGTAAATGACAAAGTAATGTTTTGTCAGTGCTCATGGAGAACTTACAAGACAAACATGGTTATCTTCTGAATATCACTCTGCTTGAACTCCATTGTCTTTTTTTATGATGAAAAAAGTAGTCTTTGCTAAGAATTCTGGAGTTGGACTTCAATGTCTGTAACTGAAGCAAATAATTGGCATACTTAAGATCCAATACAGAGGTTAGCATTGTTTTGTAATTTTCTAGTTCTTCTCAGATGACAGCAGCAATATATGAGACTTACCTTTCTTTTGCTTTATGAGGAATTTGGTATTATGTTCAGAGCAGAAAGCAAAATTCTAGCTTTCCTTGGTAATGAGTCACTTTTTATTAATTATGCTGCATGCTGTTTTTTTCATTTGGATTAATTCTGGATGAAAGAGAATTTCTTTGAATGTGTAAGAGACTATGTGCACCAATTTAAAATGGATATTCTATATCACAGAGGTCCCATAGCTGAATACTAACATACATCGTTTCCTTTGACTCTCTGAAGGTTTTTATACTTTTGCATTCTGTTGTTTTGTGCTATAGGATTTTTAATAGTGACTTCCTTGGAACAATGTTTCCTGATTGAACAGCACTTTCTGTTCTTGTTATCAACTCCACCCTTTCAAAGTCAATGAGAATGTAGGGGTTAATTTAACTAATACATATTGCCCTAGAATTTTTCCTGGAACATGATGCTTTACTTATGTACTCACATTCAAAAGAATAAGTGTTCTTAGAAAAAAATTTCTTCCCAACCCTTTTTGTGGAAGGTGTGAAGTCATAAATTCACAGTAAGCATACTCTAGAGAAATTTGATAACCATGAGAGAGAACTGTATGCTTTGTTATATGTCATTCCTTGGCCAACTCTTGCAGAATTTGTCTTTATGAGTAAAATCAACAGATTTATTTGAATGAGCCTTCCTTTCAGAATAGTATGAGATTAGGATGAGTTCTTTCACTTAGAATGTTTTCTGTGACACTTTCTCTCTTTGGGGAATGAAATAACAGTGAGTTTACAAACACAATGATTTATTGTCCTCAGGTAACACTGGAAGTTAGAAGCTGTGAGTCAGTAAGAAGGTTTTGAAAAGCAGGCAAAATTATGAACATCATATTATTAAAATGTGTACATATTCTTCAGAAAAGAAAATATTAAGAAGGGATCTGACTTAAGCCATTTAACCACCAGAAGATATTGATGAACTGCAGCATCCCATGAATGTTTCTGATGTCTTACAGTCTTCATTAGACTTTATTTTATTTCTCTGGTGCCAACTTTTAAGATAGGAAGTCAAATAACAATGTGTATATGTATGTCAAGAAATTTCTCATTCTAATTTTCAAGCATCTAGATGAAAAAGATAAGATTATATGTGGACTATATAAAATGTATCTTTTTTTCTCACTGTTCTTTGTTTTATAATGTTTGTCCACCTTCTAATACATGTGGCAACTTTTACTCCTCAGCTATCCCTGAGTGGCACAAACATCAGATCCCATTCTATAGCAGAATCTTGGACTTAATACTTACTAATTATATTTTCCTGCATAAACTTTGTCCATAGATCCTTACTTTACTCTATTAACTCCCCACAAATTGTAAGCCATCCTCTTGATTTTAAAAGGGATATTTTGCCTTCTATCTTCTTTTCTTTTATAGGAAAATAAGTTAATATAATCCTGGTAGGATATGAGTATTTGAGGATTTATCAAATGTATTTGTACTCCGTAACATATCTCTTCTATAGCTTAGAAACATTCAGTTCAGTAAAATATATGAAGCAGAAAAATGAAGATAGAAGGATCTTAAAAGTTTCCCAGATACATTTAAATACCTCAGGACAAGGCACAACAAGAGGAAGTAGATAATTTCATTTATATGAAAACTATGAAAGGATTTTGATATGTCCCAGGAGAAAGAGAAAGGTATCAAAAATCTACAGACAGCCTCAGATATCCTCCAGAGTGTCTCAGAGCAAAAAGGTCCTCTGTGACTGCCGTTTTCATATTGTACCATGTGGAGCCCAGAAGAATGGAAATTCTGTGGCAGTGTTTGTTTAGATTTTTCTGAATGAATTTCATAAATTTTTCTGGAACTTAGAGATAAAAGGAGTAGCAGAATACTTACCACATGGCAAGAATAGCCAACCACAACTTAAGTGAATCAATAACAGGAAAATACAATGTAAATTAACATTTTTTAACTGAAGAGATCTCAACATGGGCCTTGGATGTCATCAATTTTGAGCTCTATGACCTTCCAATCTTCACTATGATATTGTGGGTTCAAATTTAACTGTAATCCCAAGGGAGAGATAGATTAGGTCTCCAGAATTTGATAGAATTGTATTCCAAATATATTCATTTATGAAAAATAATGTCCATTTAATCATTTATTTTACAGCAGTATTTGTGGAACTAAATTTATACCTCTTTTTTTTTGTCTTTTTGAGACAGGGTCTCACTATGCAGTTGAGGCTGGCCTTATGCTCACTTTTGTAGCGCAGGCTGGTCTCGAACTTGCACCAATCCTCCTGCCTCAGCCTCCCAAGTGCTGGGATTACAGGCGTGAGCCCCCACGCCCAGCTAAAATTTATACCTCTTTTCACTTTTTCCTCCATGTCATTCTATCCCTCAGTTCAGAGGATGAGAAGGGTCACTAGGTTGATGCCAATGCTGTGCTAGTAAATGTTTAACCACTGCTCTTTAGGAAAGAAAGCCCATGACTCAGCGTTCAAAGTATTCATGGAGTGATCTCCAGCTAACAACTTTTACGTAGGTAATATTCTCAGATATGGATCTAGATAAAGATGGATGCAGGCATGTGCAGCTGGATGGATGATAACGAGTGAGCAATAGCTACATGGGCAGGCAGGTGGGTGTGGAGATGGGTTTGAATTGTGCAAATCAGTTATAATAGCAGAGGAACTAATGTATGGAAGGAAAGACTGGAGGATAGAAGGATAGTAGAATGGTCAAAGAGTCCTTATATATCGTTATTAAAGAACCAATGACCAATCTATCTAATTGTAAACAGCCACTGCTGAGTCTCAAAATGAGATAAATGCACAAAATCATCTTTCTCCATTTGGTTCCAACAAGCTCCTGATCAGCATTAGCTACCGCCATGCCCATATGTATGTCAGCTATCTGCCTTTGAGTGAAAAAGTGATACTTTTTTTTTTTTGGCTTGAATGACTTACATGACCAAATGCAAAGATTTGGTGAGTATAGTTTATTTCTAAAGCATGGGAAGAGTCCAGTCTGAAATGTTTTATGGGAACAACAGCCTTGATTATAATTACATCTTAACTGTTTTAGGAGTTGCTTCTGCAAGATAACACTTATTTTCCTTTTACTTGATGTTATAGTATCATTCTAATGGTAGATTTCAGGAAGTAAGAGTGAAAATTAACCTAAAACTGTCTACATTTGCCATGAACATAGCTGAGAGGTGCGCAGAAATTTCAGGGAAGATGTACAGAAAATAGGAACAGCTATGCTGTTTAGAGGAAAAATTATGTAGATGTTATACTGAGATTAAAGGTCTAAAGTTAGACGTTTAAAAATTTCTGGAGTTTATATTCATTAGGGTAAAATACACTAAAAATTAGATGTACTGGGTTGTATATTTAAGACGTTGCCTTCTAAAATATTTTAAAGTTTTCTATCTGTTTTGTATGTATTAAGTAACTGCTATGATGTATGATGGAGCTACTGATATTATCACCACTTACTATAGATAAAGAAATTGATGTCTTGAGAGGTGAAATGATTTTTCAGGGGCCACACCATTCTGACAAATGACAGAGACAACTCTTCAGTGGTAGAAACTGTGGGATTGACTCATTTTGACTTGGAGAACAGTCTCATAAAATTTCTCATTATCAATTTGTTAGTACATAGTGGTTACAACCAAGAAACATTTTTGGGGTAAATGACTTAATCTATTGCTTCATTACTTAACTTTACCCATACTGAGTATGGACAACAAGTATTATGCTTTTATATTTCTTTTTTATTTTTGAGTTAGGATCTGACTACCTAATCTAGGCTGGCCTTGAACTCACTAGTAGCCCAGGTTTGCCTTGAGCTAGCAACAATTCTCCTGCCTCAGCCTTCCTGAGTGGGGGATCAAGATGTGCACCATCATGCCTGGTCCAATTATTTTAATTTATTATTGTTGTATTGACTAAACAAGAGTACTTTCATTAGTATTTATAAAAATAAAAACAGAATAACATTTATTTTTTGACTTCTTACAGAACAAGGATTTTCTATAGGTTATTGATAGAAATATAGATTTCTGTATTTACTGCTTCTGAAATTTACTGAAATTTGCTGCTCAGGCAGAGCGCAGCAGCCGGAGTTTGATCCCCGTAGTGCCTACCAGCCCCACCCCCTGAGGTGCGTTGAGAGGGCGACTGAGGCTAGGCATGGTGGTGCATGCCTATAATTCCAGCACTTTGGGAGGCTGAAAGTAGGAAGATCACTATGAGTCTGATTTATGTAGAGAGACATTGTATCCCCTGTCCTGAAAGTATTTTTAAAAAAAGGGAGAGAAAGAAATACAGTTTTAATGAATGCAAATTCAGAGGAAGGATTTGTAGAAGAAAGCAGACAATAACTTGAAGACTGGAAAATGGAATAAAATGAGGAAAAGCAAATAGGATCCTTATAGTTTGGCACTATCTCTGTGGTTAGTGATTTCCAAGAATAGCATTAGAAATGTGTGTCAACATTGGCAATTTCTCTGACTTCTGTAGGTCATTTCATAAAGGCTTATTTTTTTCCCTATGAAATTAATTCTACTGGAGGGAAGAACAGGCAGTGAAGGAGAAAAGACTCATGGTAAACTATGTAAGAAATGGCTTTATACTCGGGTTTGGTAGAGAGATGCATCCCAGGCCCAAGTCAGAGCGATCAAGTATTACGGCCGGGTGCACCATGCAGATTTTACAGTATCATAATGAAACCAGGACTGGAATCTGTGTCCATATGCAAAGTGCATCTTCAAGCCTGGTCACTCTGTCTCCCTTTTCTAGTGCACTGATGCAGACCAATCAGACGCTTCTCCATTTCTTACTCAGATTTCCTAAAATAAAATATATCCTAAATTTGAATCTGCATTCAAGATCTTAAAAGTGTGTAATGATCTCAAAAGGTGATAATTTCAAAACAGTTTGTAGTTACTGTATTTTTTTTCTTATTCTATAAGTCATTGTCACCAAGGAAATGGTTTTCTCTCACTTCCTGTCTTCTGCCTTTATGTGCACATCTGGAGATGAGGTCCTGATGGTCCAGGAACACGTGTGGTTTCAGGCTTTGCCTGGAGCCCTCTGTGATCAATGGCAGAAGGCACTGTCCATGTCCACTCCATTTCAGATATCCGGAATTATTTTGGTGTCAGCACATGATAAAGTACTGAATGTGATTTGCAGAAAGATTTATATTTGTGCTGACATGTCCTGTCATTTGGGTAAAAGCCAGGGGTAGCCTAATGACAAATCTGTTGAGGAAATAAGTATATAAGAGACCAGTTCAAACATGAAACAAATGACTCTTTAATTATTTTCAAATGGGAAAAACTCAACAGAATGTTTAATTAATACTTCATCTGAAAGCTATCCAACACCATCAGTGATTTATTCCATGGGGTAACTGGAACATGCAGCTATAACTTGATTGTCCTTCCTTTCAGGGAGCTGTATCCCTGAGAGAGATAACATTATTCATGTCTATTATAGCACTTAATAGAATATGGGGACAGTTGCTGTTATGAAGCAGCTTAGCCATAATGCAGCACACTGGGTATCTAGCTTTATAGCAAATACTTATTTTCCACACTGGTTTAAATGGTTGACTATCCTTTCAAATTGGAACTGAGAGAAATATTTCAAAATGGAGGCACTTGTACCACTTTTTAAAGGATATACAAGCGATAGATTCAGTAAGAAAAAATGAAATGATTCAGCAGTCTACAAAGAGCAAAATGAGAAGGAGCCCAAGCAGGAATCTGCACTTGTGTTTTCCCTACTATTCAGTAAACAACACCTCATATATGCATGGTGGTTTTACTGAAAAAATATTTTGAGCTGTTTGACAGTGCAGGCCTGGAATCTCAGTACTTTGAAGGTGAGGTAGAAGGACACAAGGCTCAATGCCAGCCTGCACTACACAGTAAGAACTATCTCAAAGAACAAATAAGAGGCTAGAGATCTTTTTGTCTACATATTTTCAAATTAAATATGCACAAGTTATAAAATCAGATTTCTTTGATAGGGAAACAGAAACTCAAAATTTCATTATTTTCAAGGCTGCAAAATTAGAGAACAACAAAGCTGGAAAGCAAGTCTGTGTTTTAAGACTCAAAGTTTAACTCCTTGCCACATTTCAGATTCCTAACTGCCTCTATGATTATACAAAAGAGGACCTTAGTAGAGATATGCCCATCATTCCACTGTATAGGCAGACATGGATGATTATCTGAACAGTTACATGCCCCAAACTGACTTCAGCCACAAAACAGTAGGTATAATACTTAAGCCATAAAAATGTGCCCTAGTTGCTGCCAGAGCTGTGATATGTGCCACACTGAGTCTTTATTTCCTGTCAGCAAGGTGACTCATGATATGTTATGAAGAACTAGGGACATTATTATGGGGAGGAGTGTGGGTCACTGCTGTTCACTCATCAAGGAGAATTTTGAAGTCTCATGGCTCATTTCATAGCAGGTAAATGTGACATAGGTCAAATGGTTAGCCTAATCCAGAAAGGCATCAATTCAGCACAGCTGGTCCAATCAAAAAGGAAAGTCTTATCTTTTCAGTATTCTATTCTCTATTCAAAAGAGTTGGTGAAAATATTTTACATCTATAACATTGAAAGGCTGAACTGGAGAAAGCTATATTTGCTACAACTTGGACTTTGGGCCATCAAATCTAAGATATGGCCGGGCATGGTGGTGCATGCCTGTAATCCTAGCACTCTGGAGGCTGAGGCAGGAGGATAGGTGCGAGTTCGAGACCAGCCAGGGCTACAAAAGTGAGTCAAGGACAGCCAGAACTGCATAGTGAGACCCTGTCTCAAAAAAGAAAAAGAAAAAAACAACAACAACAACAACAACAAAAACAAACCTAAGATATGCAGGAAACAATCCTTTAAAAAACTCATCAACTCCATCTCACCAAATTTGTGATCCTCTTTAGGTTCCATGTACATATTAGGAGAACTAGATCTCCTATTGGTATTTTTCATACATTGTTACCAGAATAATCCTTTGTGAGAAATACATACTATTTGATTAACAGAAGTTTTAAAAGATTTTATGATGACAGTGCTAGTACTATGCTTTTATACTGTCAGGTCTATGTTTTCATTTCATTTCAATTAAATTCAAAACACTGAAGCATCAGTTGGCTTGATCCTGTGTTTAGGCTCACTGAATACTGCCACTTTGTGTATTCTTGCCATTGTTAAATGTGGCAGCTCTTTTTCTCACATGAACTCTTTTTTTGAAAGATCATCAAAGCGAGAAAACTAAAAAATGTTTTAAAGTGTGCATATGTTAAAAATTAAATAGCTTTATTGAAATATAGATAACATGTACTAATTTGCATACATTTGAAATGTACAACATGACACAGGTCTACAAGCATAGGCTTCAAACCCGCACAGTAATGGGCACATCTTTGAGTTACTTCTTTCTGTTCCTCTGCTTCCAACTACATTGCTAGAAAATGATGCCTGCTATCTATTGCTACATAGAAATTTGTATCTTTTGAGGCTGATACGAATGGAATCATATGAGATTCTCTTTGTTTAGTTTTCTAGACAACAATACAGTAGTTCCCCTTTACTGGGGTTTTGTTTTCAAAGATGATTTTGTTTTCATCAGTTCCAGTTATTTGAAATCAACTGCAGTTAGAAAATAATAAAAGGAGCCGGGCGTGGTGGTGCACGCCTGTAATCCTAGCACTTGGGAGGCTGAGGCAGGAGGATTGGTGCGAGTTCGAGACCAGCCTGGGCTTCAAAAGTGAGTTCAGGACCAGCCTCAACTGCATAGCGAGACCCTGTCTCAAAAAGACAAAAAAAAAAAAAAAAAGAAAATAATAAAAGGAAAATTCCATTGCACATGTTGGATATGGAGTTGAGTCATAGAGCACTTCGTTACTGTGTATAGGGCTCTGATTTTGGTCTAATCATGAGTAGAATAGAATAATGTCTTCCTCCCAGGAGAAAGACACATGCACGTAGCACAATTTGATACGGAGAGAGACCTCAAGAACAAGAGAGACAGAGACAGAGACAAAGAAGACAGACACCATAACCACATAACCTATTACAGTATAGGATTATAATTATTTTGTTTTAAAAGATACATCTTAAAATACAGTCTAACAGTAGGTTGGTATGCCTAACCTATAAGTTAAACTTTTGCATAGGTTTGTGTATAAGAAAAATCATGTTATATATAGAATTTGGTGCTATCTTTGGCTTCAGGAGTCCACTGAGGACTTGAGATATGCCCCTTGAGGATAAAGGTGAGTCACTTCTCATCATTTCATACTCTTTCCAGTTGTGACTATTCAAGTTGTTTCATAACCTTGGCTTCTATTGTTGCTGTGAACAGAGTTGTGTCTTCCCCAAATTTATATGGTGAAAATTAGGTGCAGATGAAGTCATGAGGGTGGGGCCCTCATGATGGGATTAGCGTCCTTATAAGAAGCAACAAAAAGAGATTATTGCTTCTTTGCTCTCTTCCTTTCCTCTCCTTGTGAGGACACAGAAAGTATGCGGCTCTCTGCATACCAGAAGCAGGCTATCATCCTAATTCACCCATACTGGCTTCCTGATTTCAAATTCTCACTCTCTATAACTCTGAGAAAATAAATACTGTATCTTTGTCTATGTGCTCAGTGTATGATACTTTGTCAAGAAGCCAAAACATACTAAAACAGTTGGTGTTATTATTTCTTTCAACTTCAGACATTCTAATAGATACATAGTAGTTTCTCATGTGGCTTTATTTTATTTATCTATTTTTATTTTTTGTATTTTTTAGGGAAAGGTCTACAGGGCTTTCAGGATCTCACTACTAGATTGGACTCATAGTGATCCACCTGTTTACAGCCTCCCAAGATCTGGGATTACAGGCTCTGCCCAGTCTCAATTGCCATTTTAGCATGCTTTTGGAGTGGGGCCAACACAGGCAGGCCCCAGGATTGAACCCCAGTCCTTGTGTCTGCCCCTGTGCCTGCTTGCAGCCTCTCTAATCTACTGAGATATTTAGGTGGCCCTCTCACATGGCTTTAATTTATTCTTGCTTAATGACAAATACTATTGAACGAGTTTGCATGTGCTTGCTTGTTATTTATGTCATCTTTTGTGAAGTTTGTATCTGTATATAAATTTTATCTTTGCTTTTAATATTTTTACACCATTTTAATTTCCATTTTTAATTATGCTATAATTTTAATTTATGATTCATGCTACAATAAGTAAATAAAATTTTTCGATGGGATGTACACATTTGCAACCTTGATAATTTTACTTACTAATTCTAGTAGCTTTTAAGGAATATTTTGTAACATATATATGAAACAATCATGTCTTTTGTGCATAAAATAGGCTTCTTTCTTTGTTATAAAGAGAATAAAAATAATAAAATAAAATGATTAGAAATGACGCATAATTTCACTAAACAAATTGGTAGAAATTCAACAATGGTTGTTACATTGCTTATGCTGCCCTCAGATTAGTTGTTCAGATTACCAGATGTAAGCATGCAAAGTTAGCTAAAAAAACAAGCCGTAAGAAATTTAAGAGAAGGTCAACATGCTAATCTAGCTTTATGTTTTACCTGTAAAAGGCTTAAATCAACAGATTCCAACATTGCCAGTTTTGCCAATCACCCACGGTGATTATGGAACAGTGGAGTATGCATACGACTACTTTCTCTTAGTTCAATGAGAAGAAATTTTTTGTGTACCGATAATGATTAGAAAAAATATCACATCTACACCCTGTGCTATGTATAACTTTACTAGGAATACAACAGCATGCATTGTATCGATTACTGGGAATGTTACTTACATGTTTTGAAACTGTCACATTGTTATTTCTTATTAAAAGTAGTAGAAAGAAATTTAAGAGAAGAAAGAAGAATGTTAGCATTAACTGCTCCTTTTAATAGAGCAACAGAAGTCAGCAGTATTATTATCTAAGCTATTTTGCACATATACCTAAGTATATCTTTTTCCTTTCTTTCCTTCCTTCCTTTCCTCCTTTCCTTCCTTCCTTTCTTCATCCTTTTGTCCTTTTCTTCATCCAAGTTATTCCTGACCTTTAAACAGTTTCTTTCCTTTCCACATTGTCTATTGTACCTTTCAGATTTTATTTACTCTGTCAGGTCCTTATGCCAGCAAGACAATCAAATCCGGATATAGTTTATTTCTTTTACTACCCTCTTGATACTGGTGAAGAATCACCTGGCCCGAAACCCATCTGATCTTTGTTTTGACAAAGCCTAGTCCTTGCCCCTGTCTTGCTTGTGCTTTGTGTTAATAAGAATCTTGTTAAGACTGTTCAGCAGGGGCCCAGGGAGATAGATCAGGGGCACAAGAGGCTGCCTGGCAAGTGCAAGGTCCTAAGTTTGATCCCTAGTTCCAGAAAAATAAAAGAAAGACTCTTCAGCAGAATTTCCCTCAGCTCAGTTAGGGTTCTGGTCTCCTGTCCTGGTCAGTCCGTGCAGGTTTGCCTACCCTAGAATTCACTAATTGTACAGTGTTGTCAGGGAGAAGTAAGAACAATGACCTTAGCTTTGTTTTGAATTGCATAATTGAGTAAAATGCTATTTGTAGTATTTTAACAGATGAACACTACCAGTCCCAAGAAATTCTATCCTATTGCTAGTTTTCTGAGAGTTTATTATTGTTATTGTTATTGTTATTATTATTTAATGTATTTGGTTGTTGCAGGGCCTCATTATGCCACTCAGACTTGTAATGATCCTTTTGCTTTCAGCCTCCCCAGAGGTGGAATTACTCTGTGGCCAGCAGAGCCCACCCTGCAGGTGAGGATGGTGTGGCATGTGGTACTGGGGACCAAACTGTGGTCCCTGAACTTGCATAAGCTTGCCTAAGCAGGCACTGTAGACTGCTGAGCTATCTCACTGGTTGGCCCTCAATTTTTTTTTAAGTCAAGAATAAGATTAGACTTTTCATCTAATGATTTTTAATTTTTTTTTGAATTTTATTAAGTTTATTGAGAAAGAAATAATGAGTGTTTCAAAACAGGTTAGTAGGACAGTTACAATAATTAATATATTGCATATTGTTGTCTTCATAGTAGTTGTTCAGAATACAAGATGCAGACATGATATCTTTTCTTTTTATTTTTTTCAGTAATTTTAGTCAAAACAAATAGCAATGAGATAGTTTCACAACAGGTTAGTAGGACAGTTCCAATAATTAACACATTGTATATTGTTGCCTTTGTAGTATTTGTTCAGTATACAAGATATAGACTTGATATCTTGTATAAACACTATTAGTACAAATCTTTCTTCCCATTGAACTAAGACAAAGTAGCTGTATGTATAGTTCAAAAGTCCATAATAGTAGTGTGTCATCAGCATAACTGGCAATGTTGGAAGCTGTTGACTTGAGCCTTTGACAGCACAGAATATTAATATGGCTTTACTTTTTATGCTGCATGATTAGACATTTCTGCTGGATGGTTAAGACCAAGATAAAGCAAAAAATGTTTGTTATATTTAACAAAAAATGTAATTTTCATACCTGACAAGGTCATTCGACTCTCCTCAGGATTTACTCTGAAACCATGTACAACTGTTTATAGATCTTTTGACCGTGTCAGCCCTCTGAATGAGTCACGGCCATTGCTTGACCAGTTTGCTCTCTGTGAAAGCCTGAAAGAATCCTTTCTCTCTGGATGACTCTCCTTAGGCACACTGTACATTGTCAATCACTTTCCTCAGTGGCCCCATAATCTCCTAGTACAGAAAATTTGGAATAGCCCTGAGTTATAGGCCATTACAGGTTGTCTTATATCCTGAGTCCTCATTGACCTTAAAGGGCTAGGGTCAAAGTAGTGGCTATCCTTGTAGACCATCTTTTTTTCTAAGTTTTTGGTCTGCCAACTTAAGTTGTTAACCTTCCAGAGGAGAAGCTTAATGACATTATACCCTATAACATAGAACTTGAGGATTAAACAACAATGAGACAAGGAGAAAAGTTAGGAAGCATGGCAGGGCAAACCATGCACTTATATACACAGGAAGATTAAGACAGTTGTCCCAAGAATCTCCAAGAGGTTTTGAAGCTAGCAGTTAATTGGTAGAATTCTAACTCTGACTAACTATATATGCTAATAGCTGTGAAGTAAGCTACTACACAGAGGATCCCATTATGCAATACTAAAAACATGCTTGGAATGCCTGTTATTCTGGTCTTCTAGATGTATACTGCTTATAATGTCATATCAATGTTTGCTATACTCTGTTTAAAATAAATGTTTATTTAATAATAACAATAATAATAATAAAAAAGAATAAGAGACAAGAAAAAATGCTATAGGATTATTCTGCTACAATTTAGTATATGGCTAAACTCCTAAATTTCTGTGTAAAAACGTATAATACTTTTCACATTCTATAGGGATTTAAAGTTTAGAATATCAATGATTTATGTTATTTATTTATTTATATTATGGCCAGCACAGCCTGCTCTGGGGGTGGGGCTGGCACAGCAGGTGGTGCAGGGGATTGAACCATGGGTCCTATGGTTGCCTAAGCTTGCTTAAGCAGGTGCTTTAGACTGCTGAGCCATCTCACTGGTCCCATTTTTTTGGTTATTTATTTATCTATTTATTTTTATCAATGATTTATGGAAAGTACATATTTCATGTTATGTCCTAAGTGTTTGATATTCAGAAAGCTGGTGGTGCTAAGTTCATCTATTGCTTTCCACTGCACTTTTTTCTCTCTTTTTTGTTGTTATGGTTTGTGTATAGGTGTATCCTCTCAAAGCCTCATGCAGTCTGGGCTGGCTTCTGGAATTTGTAATTGATTATTGTGGAAATGGGTGCTGCCTCTCCCCTGGGGTAGGTGATCTGCATATCAATGTAAAGTAGGAAGAGAAGTTAGCTGCTTGAGCAGCTTCTAGCTCTCTCCCAGCTCTCTTGCTCTCTGCCTGCCACCATGGAAGGCTGCCCTCTGCCATGAGCCAGTCTGCTTTGGAGCTAGCTGACTATGAACTGAAACTTCCAGTAGCTGTGAGCTAAATCAACCTTTCCTTCCCTATTTTGAGTGTCGGGTGTTTGTCTCAGCAATGAGAGAAGAGCTAAGATATTCGTAGATCAAGAAACTTATTTATCTTCTGCCAAAAGGTAATACTTCCTGAAGCACAGGTGTTTCTTGGGGTAAGCTTTTCTAGTGCTTTGGTCCTGAAAAAGTCTTTATTCTATTTTTTTCTTAGAGGACATGTTTTTCCTGATTTAGTACTCCAGGTGGACACTTCTCCCTCCTCATACTCCATTACCATTTCATGACTTGTCTTACTTCTTATGGGAAATTTGTAGCTACCACGCCTAATATTTTTTTCCTACTGTGCTATGTTAAAGATATTTATATCTTTCTAAAAGCAATTTGATTACATAGTACTTTGATGTAGGTTTCTTTATGTGACTTGGACTTAAGGTTGTAAAGCTCCCATAGATTTTCCTTTATAGTTTCTGCGAAGTTTGGCAGATTTTGATAATATTTTTCAAATATATATATATTATCCTTATTTTTTCATTGTTTTCTCTTCTTGGTATTTTCTTCTGAATAGTTTTTGTCTTACTGTGCTTTTAGGTCCACAGACCTGTCTGTTAAACAACTCACAAACTGTTTCAAGCCCTCTACCCAATGTACATATATAAAGTGGGTTTCAACTCTGAGATGTGAATAGAATCTTCTCCAGTTCCTAAAGAATCCTGGAGATTGCCTTGCCTAAACTTTTCCATCCAAAGTGCTTTCTTCAATGTCTGTGCTGACCCATACCAGCTGCATACTCCAACCCCAGAGTCCTTTCTGTATAGCGCTTACCGTCTGATCCTGTATTCTCCCAATCATAGTTGTCTCAGTCCTCATGAATTTTTAACTGAAAATATTCCACTGAGAGAGAATTTGAGTCTTACCTGCATCTGCCTTACTGTGCTTCAGCCTGCAAGTTCTCTCCAGGTATCGTGCTGCTATAAATATAAGCTTCATCTCATTATTCTTCATAGCTCAGGTACTGAGGTATCTATCTATCTGACTTGAGTAATACCTCCACATTCTTACTGATCATTGTTTCATTTCGTGATTTTCAGTTCTTTTAGGCAGTAGAATAAATCCAGAACATTGTCCTTCTAATATGGCAAGAGAGAAGGAAGAGAAAGGAAGGAGGAGAAGGAAAAATATCTTCTGTATTTATTTAAAGAAGTACACAAAACCTTTTAACCAGATTGACTAATTCCTAAACATATTGCAGGACACCAGAAGTGACAAACTGGAGGGTATAAGAAGGCTTTTAGATGAACTAATCACAGTGATCTATATGAGTCCTGCTAGCTTGACACCAAGAAAGGCCAAAATAATAATTAAAAAAGGCTATGTCAGCTCCTGTCTGTCAATCAGAAGCGTGCAGCTCCTTTTTCCCTAGTCTGTCAGTTCATAGTTACCTTTTGCAATAGCTAGCTTTTCCACCACTATAATTACATTCTTTTTAAAAAAAATTTTTAATTTTAATTTTATTTTTATTTTTTTCTTTCTATATAATTACATTCTTGATACAGGTTACTTGTAAAGAAAAATGTTTCACTCAGGTCACTCTTGCTATAGAGGTACAAGGGCCTAGGTCTACAAGTTTTAGTTCTGCTGGTCACTGTGTCATGTCCCAATGATAAAAAGGTGATATGGAAGCAAAGTCTGTGGTTATATAGCTCAAGTCAGAACCACTGCCAGTGAGGCATGGCCCTTTTGGGAGGCTCCATCCAGCCATCCTGGGGACCAAGCTGTGTCCACAATGTACCCTAAATAACAACTTTTAATGAATTTTGTCTGTAAAGATATATTTCTAAGGTAACCCTAAGTATCTTTTGTGTTAGGCTAGGTATTTTTACCAGCATGATTTGAGCATCTAGATGAGCTACAAGCCTACCAATAATAAATTAACTGGAAAAACAAGGGGGGAGATTGTAGATCAAATACAATTTCACAGGATAATTAACACTTCTGGCAAGGTTTGTGATTTTCAAAACTCATGGCTCAGTTGGTTTTAAATTTCGTGCCAGTGAGGTGATTTCTACATGACAAGCAGAAGGATATTTTGAGAAGAAACGCAATTAAGGATGAATGAAAGCAGACATTTGTAAAGCAAAAGCTAAAGTAATCAGTGAGGCCTCAAAGCACCGATTTGCAAAATAATTTAAAGGAAAAATTTAACTTTATGTAAAAAACATGGGCAATATAAACATTTATAAATACAAATACAAGAGCACATATATTTGAGAGTCATATTAGAACCCTTTTCTAAAAAAATGCCACATCTGTCTTACAGAAATCACAACAGAAAACCAACAAGATTCAGAGTCATTTCAAAATAAATACTCTACCAACCTCATGGAAAAACATCTGTGATATTTTACTTATTACAGCAATTTGTCATAATGGTTTATAGATAACTATGCAGTTTTTCTTAGATTTATTATTGAAAATGTGTACTCATAAGCCTGTGGTTCAAGACAGGAAATGTGTTTTGGTTATTTTGAAAGATACTGATAGACTGGCTATTCCAACTATGGAAATAACTAGGAAACAGAGGTGACAGGTGAAGAAATGAATCACACTTTGGAGGGGAAAAAGGGGGACTAGGGTTCATTTCACCTCTAAATCTTGTGATTATTTATCTAAGTTAAGACAGAAACAATTCAGTCAAACTAGTCTGAGGATATCACAGTGTTTGAGGAAATATGACCTTCAACTTCAAATTTAAAAAATTCCTCCAAAAGCAGTAGCTATCTGCAAAACTATTAAAAAGTTAGAAATGTGTTAGGATTACACATATAACCACAATCATTTAGACCCTATATACCTATTAAAAAATAAACCCATTTAGCGACCATGTGCCAACAAAATCATATAGTTGGCTCTGGAAATTCTTTAAAGAAAAATATGGTGCTAAGTATAGGTAATGAAATCATTAGGGTATGTGGAATAAATAAATGGGCCATTGTCATACAATGGATAAATGCACAAGCAATAGTTGAAGGGAGGTAGAACCTAGAGAAAAGAAAAAAAAAAAAAAAACCAAAAAACTAAAAGACTGTTAGGCAACCTGGTAGGAGAGTCCATGTTGCAAAAGGACATCTTCAAGTTCTTGAGTATGAGGAAGTCTAATGCATATGATCTCTGCTGTTCAAAATTATGACACAGAATCAGTACTCTGAATTTTCATGGAATTTTGCTATATATATGCCTCATGCCAATTCCATTTGTGGGAAAGAGCCAAGAAAGGGGCTGAGGTGATAAAACACATCTCTTGTAGAGACAGCAGAAATGGACACCACAGTCATGTATCTGTAGAAATAAATTAATGTTAGTGAGTATTAGAAAAAGCATATATTAACCTATTTTACATTCGGTTGGGTCTCCACATTGAGAAAGTTGCAA
This sequence comes from Myocastor coypus, assembly GCA_004027025.1. NCBI lineage: Eukaryota > Metazoa > Chordata > Mammalia > Rodentia > Myocastoridae > Myocastor > Myocastor coypus. Next base: position 38,866 of record PVJA010000575.1, on the reverse strand, counting down.
GGACCTCTGCTTATTGAAGGAAGATTCACTAAATTTCATTTAAATATCAAAGAATATCAATAGATTTTGATACACTGGAATCCCATTGTTCCTACTTATTTAGCTCCTTGCTCTTAGCCAACTTGTATGAACTCTTCAGCTACTTACCCATTAGTATGTGTGGAGATACACTTATAAAAAAGCTTGTTGCAACAACTAAGTGTAATAAGTGAAATTTTCTCTCACACTCTCAGCCCACTAGGGGGTAGAAATAGGAGATAGACAGGAAAATGAATGGGAGTGGTAATTGATAGACAGATGAATTATGCTTACCTCTTAACAACTGTCTTATGTCCCAAGCACTATTCTAGTTACTGAAGAATGTTTCCTTGAGCAAGACACACAAGGTTTCTCTTTTTGTGGTGACTACACCATGAGGAAAGATTTTTCTTTTTACCAGTATGTACTAGAGAAAAATGGAGAAGTGGCATAAAATTGCAAATATTAAGAGACAAATCAAGGGCAGGCCAGATAGCTCAGTAGACTAATGTATCTGCTTAGGCAGAGCACAGTGGCCAGATTTCGATCCCCAGTGTGCCTTGCCTGCCCCACCCCTGGGGCTCACTGAGATGGTGATTAAGACTGGGCACGGTGATGCACACCTATAATCCCAGTGCTTGGGAGCCTGAAAACAGGAGAATCACTGTGAGTCCAATCTGTGTAGTGAGACCCTATAGACCTTGTAGACCCTGTACCAAATACATTTTAAAAAAGAGACAAATCAAAGGTGTAAAGAATGAAATATAGCTTTTTTTTTTTTAAAGGCTTATGTGAACTTTAAACAAATTATTCTATGTATATCCGTTTTTCTACCGGAATGTGGCTAATAATCATTCTAAAGGTGAAAAATAAAAATGAAGCTCTCCAACCAGAAGTTATTTTAAATAAAAGTCATTTTAATAAGAAGAAAATAATAGCAATATTATATGTCAGTGAAAGAGACTTGAGTTAACTCTTTTTTTTTTTTTTTTTCTTTTCTTTTTCTGGTACCAGGGATCAAACTTGGGACCTTGCATTTGCCAGGCAGGTGCTTATACCACTGAGCTATATCCCTGGCCCTTGAGTTAACTCTTAAATACAGCAATTGAGGGGCCCGGTGGGATGGCTCAGTGGTCTAAAGCGCCTGCTTGGGAAAGCTTGGGCAAGCTTGTGCGGCTTCAGGGACCGCGGTTTGATCCCCGGCACCACATGCTGTGCCAGCCCTGCCCTCAGGGCAGGCTGAG
>PVJA010000575.1:0-37504 GCA_004027025.1 Myocastor coypus | reverse complement strand
GTGCACGGTGACATATGCCTGTAATCCCAGCACTGGGGAGGCTGAAAACAGGAGGATCAGTACGAATCTGAGCTGAATAGTGAGGCCTCTACCAAATACATTAGATAAATTCATATAACACTCAAGAATATTTAACTTTTTTCCATTTTTATTCTTTAAAAGGTATCCTAAAAATTAAATATATAAACTTCATGGCTTTTCTCCCAAACTATGGTGTGTAAAAAGAGACTGACATGGTCTTCAGTGGTTGGCAGGCATGGTGGAGTGACTAAGTTAAATATCTTCCAGAGGAGAGATTTTAAATATCAATAAGCAAACAAAGCAAAATCAAACAATTATTTGAAGGCAACAGATTTAAACTGAGGCAACCAAGATTTGAATTACTAAGATTGCAAAAGGAGGGGAATTACATTGGGGAGAAGTCTATATTTATGACCACGTTTCTCCTACTTACCAGTTCTTTGGGGGTGTTATGGTTTATGTCTAGTTGTCCCCCCAAAGCCTCATGCCGTCATCAGGCAGGGACTTCTATCGATTGAGACTTGACTCATGAGTCACTGGGATTATGTAATTTAGTACTGATCTAGAGTTTGAGACTTGATCCGTGATCCCTGAAATTATGTGTTTTAATTCTGATAGGATTATTGGTCTGAGTAGGGATGGGACAATGGGTGTGGTCTAGGGTGGATATCATAAGGCAGAGAGCCTGACTGGAATATAAAGAGCAACAGAGAGACAGACTCAAGCTGTAGCTGTTGCTCTGCTGCCATGTTTGGTTGGCTGCCTCTGTAATCATTTTGTTGCTGTTCCACCACCATGAACTGGGTGCTCTCTGTCCTGCTCCACTCAGCCTTGGGCCAGCTGAATATGGACTGAAACCTCCAGTAACTGTGAGCTAATAAACCTTTCCTTCCTTTATTTTGAGTGTCGGGTATTTGTCCTAGCAATGAGTAAAAAATAACTAAGATTGGGGCGAGCGGAGCCTAGATGTCCCTAGATGTGACATAAGTTTTGTATTATTGGGATGAGAAGTCAAAAGGAGTTTACACATACCAAGAAAACTGAGCACCAACGTGTAAGCCCAAAGATGACAGAACTTTAGGGTAGCAACCCAAAAAATTTTGCACATCATTTTGGTTTATCAAAGCAGTTTTCAAAAAGGTACAAATGTGGGAAAAAATGAAGACTAAAACACTTGCTGTGACACCAAAAAAGCTAATCAAACAAATAAACATGATAGTTATATAGTCTCTTAAGAAACAAAATCAAAAATGATACAAAAAATGGTATTTACCAAAAATACCATACTTCTCTTAGGAATAAGGCAAATGAAATTAGGCACAACTAGAGGGAGATAATTTGTCTTTATCTGCTCACTGGGAAAAAGGTAATATTACCTAAAGCTTCTACAATTTTGTTTTTTAAAGAAATGATACACAGTAGCTAATAAGAATCTACTAGATGTCATTAAATAGTATCAAATGATTAAAAAAATAAAAAAGAACTCAGCAAAGCCTACATGTTAGAAGTAGAGACAACCCAGAATTTGAAGTTATGAGATATGAACTTAAAATCATTACAATTTATGCTGAAGAATGACTAGAGAACTGGGATTTACAAAAATGAAGAGAAAAGAAATCTAGAATTAAATTAACAATTCTGATCTTAATAATTTGGTAGATGGACTTAATATCATATTAAGAGATGATTCTGTATTAGAAAATTTCTGAGTAAATGTACCCAGATTGAAGGAAAAAAGTGAATGTAGAAATAGAAAAACTGTAGAAAAAATATAGATAAAAAATAGTGAGCATTATGTAATTATCTCCATATTTGGATTATCTCCAAATATCCATTGTAGATGCAATTGGATGATCAGGACAAAAATAAATGCACAGAAGCAAATGGCCACAAAGATATATGTCAATAAGTTTTCAAATCTATAGTAGATGCCATCACAGAGTTTAGAAGCTTTCCAGATTTCCAAATAGGAAACGAACAAACAAACAAACAAAAAACCCATGTCTAGCCACATCATAGTAAAAATGCCACAAATTAAGTTGTAAAAGAAAACAAAGCCAGTTAGAGAAAAATACATATTGCTTTCAAAAAGAATGCCAGTAATAGTCTTTGAGCAGAAACAATGGAAATTATAAGACAAGCTGATTTTTAAATGAGAAAAAACAATTTCAAATGTGGATTTTTATATCTATGGAAATTGTCACTCAAAACTGGAACCAAAACAAAGCAAAGCAAAAAACTAGAACAAATACAAATATGATTTCTGATATAAAAGTGAACAAAACTGCCATCAGAAGATCTGCATTAAAAGTACAACTAAAGATAATTATTTTCGCAGAAAGACAGTGTATGTGAGACAATTTTAGAGAAGGAAAATGGTCAAGGATAAAGGTAAATGTGTGGGTAAACACAGATGAATAACACCATCAGAAATGATAGTGCATGTTATCATGCAGGTAGAATTAAAATTCATGTTAACAGCAGAGAAAGATAAATAAAATCAACATGGGACAAAATTCATAAGCTACTTTTCAAGAGGTAAAAGACCAATTTAACATAGGCATATAAAGTAAAACAGCTTTTGAGTGCTGGTGCTGAAACACAAAGCCCATGATTCTGAGTCACAACTCCACACCACCAGACCTAAAAATGTTCAGAATACTATGGAAATCAAAGAAATAGATTACATTCTATAAGGTAAAAATAAGCGAATGGATGATAAAGCAATACTTAAACAATATAAAATTAAATATAATAGAACACAGGAAACAAATTCAAGAGAGAAAAATAGCAAATTTAAACCCAACTATCTTTGAATTTATAGTAAATATAAATGGAACTAATATTACAGTTGAGACTTTTATGATGAGGTAAAAATCAACTATGACATTTTTTCCAAATTTTATATCACAAAGTATGCCACAGGTTGAATAAATGATTATTATGCCACAAAAAAATAAAGCAGGCTTAGCTATGCTAATACAAAAACTCAATAGATGCAGCCAGGAATATCTGTAATCCTAACATTTGGAGGCTGAAGCAGGAGGATGGCTGCAAGTGTGAGGCCAATCTAAACCAAAGCAAGACACAATTCAGGAAAAGCAAAAACAAAACCAAATAAAATAAACAAAGACAGATGTAGAAGTCATTTGACCAAGAGGACATAATTATTCCAATATTTATATATTTAATAATGTTGTAATCTATATAAAAAGTGGCAAAGCTAAAATGAGTAATATTGACGTCTAGTTTTTTTTTTTTATGTATTTGATACAGTATCTAAGTAGGCAGCTCAGACTCACAGCGATCCTCCAATTTTCAGCTTCCCCAGCATTGGAATTTTAGGTGTGTGCCACCATGCCTGGTCTTGGCAGTCAACTAGCTCAGTGCACCCTAGGGCAAGGCCAGCATGGCATGTGGTGCTGGGGATCAAATGCTGGTCCTTCTACTTGACTAAGCTGGTGCTTAGTAAGCTCAGTTATCTCTTGATATACAGTTTTTTTTCTTGTTTTTTTTTTTTTATGAGCAGAACATATTTATTGAGGGAAAGAAAGCAAGAAAGCTCCTGTCCGAGAGAGGGACAGGACCGAGTGGCTGTGCCCCGATATACAGTTTTATATCCAGTAATTAAATAGCCTTTCTTAGCAAGTGATGCTATAAAAACAATTATCAGTTGAGATGCAGAAAGATTCGATTAATGTAACCTTATCTAGATGACATATAAACCATGTACGTAACATGGGCAAAGTATATACTCTATTCAAGTGCAGGTGGGACATTTGTCAAAATAAATTAGTAATAATGATTTGTAAGAATATTTCAAAAAGCTGAAATTTGAAAACAATTTTATCTAATAGAGTTATGCTAGAAGAAATTAGAAAAGTCCAAGAATAATTAAAAATGTATCAATATTTTTTATACAGCAACAGCTTAAAACAGGATTCAAGGTAGAAATGAGAAAATAATTTTTACTGGACAGTTATTATGAAAATGTGACACATGAAACATTGTGGAATATAAGTATTCAGTGGAAATTATAGACTTAAATGCATAATATAAAAAATAAATATTGAAAATGTCAATATAAGACTGCATGTCAGTAATTAAGAGAAAGTAAAGAACAAGTGGGAAAAAGAACAATAAGGTTGAGATCTTAAATTCAAGAAATAGAGAACAAATTCAGACAGATGAAAAGACATTCATTAGGAATTATGCCTAGTTGCTGATGTCCTCATGAGCTTATTTCTGTCCAACCAAAACACCAGACCATTTAGTTGCGAGTATTTTGTAGAGATGACCTCTATGCCATTTACCATCTGAAAGCAAATGTATGAAAAATGGAAATAGAAATGTCCATCTGAACTCTATATCTTTCTTTCTTTCTTTCTTTCTTTCTTTCTTTCTTTCTTTCTTTCTTTCTTTCTTTCTTTCTTTCTTTCTTTCTTTCTTATTTTTTCTTTCTTTTTGACACAGGGTCTTGCTACGTAGTTCAGGCTGGCCTTGAGTTCACTATTATAGCCCAGGCTGGTCTCAAACTCGCACTGATCCTCCTGCCTCAGCTTTCCACATGCTGGGATTATAGGTGTGTACTAGTGTGTTTTTGACACTGACAAAATACTTGGTAAAGTCAACTTAAAAGGAAGCAAAGCTTGTTTTAGCTAATGGTTTTAGAAGGTTTAGATTTCATGAGCTTGGAAAGGGCCAGGGGAGGCAGGGCCACAAATAATTTGTACATGCTCAGTGACCTACTTCCTCCTGCTGGGCCTACATCCTAACAGCCCATCGTGCTGTCCTTTGCCTGGAATGAGTCCACTGAAGACTGTAGAGCCTGACAGCCTAGTCTTCTCTGTAAAGCCTGCCGCTGAACACTGTTACATTGGAAATCACAAGTCCTCTGGAGAACATTTTATTCATAAGTTTTAACACCAGGAAATCCCTAAATTAATTCATAAAAGACATGACTTTTAAAAATCATTTTATTCATTTGTTGGAGTGGTTTGTTTATTTAGAACAGAACAGATTGGGAGAGTTACTGCTATATGGACCCTGTTTTCCCAAATTAATCCACAGTTTCAATGCAATCTGAATAAATCCACTCAAAGTGTTTTGAGTAAAATCAATAAGGTGATTTCAAAACTCTCATGGACATACACATAGTCAAGAATGGCGAACACCATTGTGAAAGTAGTCCAACAGTCAAAAGTTGGAACTACTAGATACAAAGGTTTAAAATTATGGCATTAAGACAAGTATATTGACTCAGTAAATGTACCAACAGAGCAATAGAGTTGAGTGTAGAAATTGACATCATAAACACTTGATTTGCCATGCAAGAGCTTTACTATTGATCCTGTCCCTCAATCATACATAAATACATGACTATTGAGACAATAGTGTTCATAGCTAATATAGGAGAATTTTACCATGGTATTAAGTGATGCACAAAGATTTCTTAAGCATGTAAAATTATGAAGGAAACAAAACAATGATAGAAAATTGAACATCAGACTTTATTTAAGTACAGTGGACCCTCACACTATGATTGGCTTCACATATGAACAACTTAGGTTATGACTGACTGGAATTTTAGGGTTTTTAAAAATCATTTCTTTTTTTCTTTATTTGTTTATTTAGTTATTTGGAACATGGTCTCACTATGAATCTTGGATTCATAGTGATCATTCTGTCTCAACCTCTCCAGTGCTGGGATTACATGATGTGTCTGGGGTTTTGGGGTACAACATGCAGTACCCAGTTCAAACCTGGGTCCTTGCGCTTGCCAGGCAGACCCTTAGACCATCAAGCTGCCTCCACAGCACATGTAATTTTAGGTTTACCTTACAACTAAACTCTTACATTTCAACCCAAAACTTAGTTGCTTGTGCAGGTATAAATAAAGACTTGTGACAACAGCAAATGATATGTAAATGTTCCTAATGCCAGTCTAAGACCAGAGGCTCATGTCTGTAGATGTGATTTTGGTTAATGCTTTATATAATTACAATTACTCCTACCAAAATGGCTCCTCAAAAACTATAAAAGGTGCTAAGGAGGAAACAAAGTTAAAAAATAACGTCACAATTGAGAGGAAGAAAGAAATTGTGGAGAAATATGAGTGACATTCATGTGACCAATCTCATTTATATGTACAGTATGTCAAAATTTTACAGAGATAAGATTTGTACAAGGATGCTCATGTTACTAGATGCGTTATTCAAATTGGTAAGTCACCATCAACAATGTGAGAGAAGTTAGAAAGTCTGTTATGAGTGTAAATAATGAAAGGCAGCTGGCAGGTCTACTTGAGTCTATAAACAATTAAATTATAAAAATTCTAGGGCTATTAATGCTGGCATCCTAAAGGATAATCTATGAGTGTTTAGGGTGAAACACCTCATGCCACTAAAGGGTGGTTTCACAATCTTAAAGTGAGACCTGGAGTTCATAGTGTAACTAGGCAAGGTGAAGGAGCAGGTGCTGATAAAAGTGCTATTGAAAATTACATACACTGCTTTGAAATGATGACACAGTATAGAATGGCTTTTGCCACCATCAAGTTTTCACCTGTGATGAAACTGACCTTTTCTGGAAGAAAATGTCTAGGAGAACCTTACCCAGGAAGAGAAAAGTGCCAAGCCAGAAGCCTATGAAGGACAAGATAATCGTACTGCTATGAATCATGGAAGGGTGACCTCAAGATAAAAACTCTATCCATTCATTACCCTAAGTCCTCTCCAGTGTTGAGAAAACATAAAGTCATGAAGAATGGCTAGAGAGTTGTGTGAAAATCAAATGAAAAAGCCTAGGTTATGAGAGTGTTTTGTTTTTGTTTTTGTTTTGGTTCAAGGAAGTTTTCTGAGAAATATCTAGAGGACAAAGGTTTACCACTCAAGACTGCTCTCACCATGGACAGTGCTCCTGCTTACCCATGAGATTTGGAACAACTGGCTGAAGAATTCCTATGAGTCTAAGTTGAGTTTTCACCACTTAATACAATTTCCCTACTTCAGCTTACAGAGTGGTGCAGTTATACACCACAGAACTGTACCAGAAGTGCTTCCAGATTGTCTAAGACACAGATTTAACCCTTAAAGCATTCTAGAAGGAGCAGTACAACTTCCTTTCCTGTGTGGGGTTAATTGAGAAATCCTGGGCCAATATTTATGCAAGGACAATGAGATCTGCCTGTGTCTTAGTTACTTTTTACTGGTTGCTGGGACAAATGCCTGACCCTCAAAATGAAGGAAGAAAAAGTTTATTTAGCTCACAGTCCATGGAGGTTTCAGTCCATATTCGGCTGGCCCAAGGCTGAGTGGAGCAGCACAGAGAGCATCCAGTTCATGGCAGAGGAACAGCAACAAAATGCTGGCAGAGGCAGCCAACCAAACAGGGAAGCAAAGCAACAGCAACAGCTTGAATCTATCCCTCTGTCGCTCTTTATATTACATTCAGGCTCTTCACCTTAGGATATTCACCCTAGACCACACCCATAGTCTCAGCCTTACTCAGACTGATAATTCCATCAGTACTAAAACGCAATCCCAGGGATCATGAATCAAGTCTGAATCTATAGAAGCCATGGCCCATTATTGCATGAGGCTTTGGGGGGACAACTAGACATAAACCACAACAACCTGGAAGAATGTACTGCTAAAACAGTACAGGGCAGAGGCTTCAAAAGCTGTGTAGAGGAGGATGAGCCTTCACTTGACCCTGTCCCTGATGACGCTGCCACCATAGCAGAGTTCATAGACTTCCAGGTAAACAGTGGTGATATTGAGGAACTGGTGGAGGAAACATGCAGGGGAGTTATCCATAGAAGAACTTCAGCAACTTCTGGATAAACAACAGAGAATGATAGCCGAGGAGCTTTCTGAAGAGGAGGAGGAGCATCAACAATCAGTGCAGCAAACTTACTCTTCTGAATTAAGAGAAATCCTGAAAAAATGGTCACAGCTGCAAATATTTGTAGATAAGTTTCATCCATACAGAAAAAAGGCCAATGACAGCATCCACTGGCCAAATAACAATGTCATGTTGTACTATAGAACAATGTTAAAGAAAATGATAAAAGCGGACAACTTGAGACCAGCTTTCAGCTCTGAAAAGGTTGAGACATTGTGAACCAGAGGCAGGTCCTAGGGGCCCATAGACTCTCCCAAGGAAAGAAAGGATGCAAAGTCAGATTTCCAGTGTTCTTATGGAAGAGAACTCCCCTTCCAAACACTAACCATGCTTCACTTTATCTCTTCTTCCTCAAAGCCAAAGATGTCAACCAAAATGGCAAGTGCAGTGTGAAATTTCTCTTTCTGGTAAACTAGATCCATTTTTCATTACTTTTTATTGGCCCCATTAGGAAAATTACTGGTATTTCTGGAAAGTTGCACACATTATATAATCCTTTTATATATTGAAAAGAAGAAAAATAGAAAATAAGATAAAAAAGAGTTTCAAATCAAGCTAATAGAGTAACAATCATTAATACATTGCATATTGTTATCTTGGTAGTGGTTCCTCAGAGTACAAAATGTCAGCATGAAATATTTTCTAAACAATATTGGCACAAATCTTCCTTTTCAAAGAACTAAGTGAAATTAGTTGTATAACTATGTTAACTATCATGTGTGTGCATATTTATATATATATATATATATATTTCCCTTTTCCTTTCCTTCCTTTTTCCTTTCCCTCATCAGTTTCTCTTTTCCTTTGAACAGTTTCTTCCCACTTCACAATATCTATTGTATATTTTGGATCTTATTTACTCATTTAGCTTCTCACACTAATGGGACAAAGCAATTTTTACACATACAAGTTAGATTTACTTCAGAATATGGGCTCAAGTTGCATCCATTTACCTATAAAACTCTCAAATTTATCCTTCTTTATGGCTGAGTAGTATTTTATTATATATATATTAAAATATCTTTTTTATGCATTCATCAGTTAATGGGTTATACAGCCCTATTTTATTATGAAAAAGTTAGTTAAAGGGTTCTTTGGGTGGTTCACAATGCATTATGGGCATTTCAGCTAATTCTTATGGGAAAAGTAGTCTTACTTACATTGTTTAGTCTTTATAATTGGAGTTACAAACATCCATTGCAAACAAATTGGGTTCATATGTCAATGTTCTATTGAAAGCAATTTTGTTCATTAAGGGACACTATGAAAATCACAAAATGACGGTATATCTGAGGCTTCTGCATTTATCTGGAAAATTATTAACTTCATTTAGGTATATAAATACTTTTAAAAACCAGTAGGAAAAAGACAATTTGATTTTTCAAACAAAGTATTTGAATAGTTACTTCAAAAAAAAAAAAACTCATGTAAAAGATATGTGTGAGAAAAGGTGCTCAGATTTATTATCCATTTTTCATCAGTGAAATGCAAATTAAAACACACTTTGAGAAACTATGGCCATCTCAGCAAAATGGTGAAGATTCTTCAATCATCTACTTCAGCTCTTGAAATAACATGCTACATGTGGTCACTTCACACAGCATCATAAGCATCCGCAAAAAAATTCCTGGCGACCTCTGTTAAGTCTGAACTTCCATATACTCTGTGCCTACTAATTTCAATTCTAGATAGAACACACTGCTTTTAGTATTTGGATTTTAGTACAGTGCTTTTAGTAGAAATGAATGTATATTTATACCAACATGTAAGAACATTTATGACCACATGCCTCAAACTGGCCTACGGGAAAGGACTCCAATACCATTAAAATTAAAATGGATAAATAAAGCATGATGAATTCACAGCAGAATCTAAGGATCATGGTGAAAAATAATGAATTTCTGGATATGTGACAACAAAAATAAATCTCACCAGTGACGTTCAAAATAAAACCCAATATGAAAATTCTTACTTTAGTTGTTGGCGGTAATGAGTGGGAGTTGGGTAAGGATCCTAATGACTTTATGGATGTTGATCTGGATCTTAGTGACACAGGTGTGATCACTTTATAAAACTTTGTACAGCTGTACATTTAAGATCTGTGCACTTTAGGATGTATAGTATATTATGCTTCAATAAAACTGAAAAACTTGGGAAGTGCAGTTCTGAGCCTTGCCAAATAAATCCTTTTGGAAATAAACTTTATTATCCCCATATTTAAAATGGGGATAATAAAAAATATTCTATATCTATTTCTTATAAAGAAGGACCTTTTATATATTCTGTATAAGAGTATACTTACAAAATCATTTCAAGAAATTCTGGTGATTTATAATTTAATAAATCATTTATCAAATAAATAAGTGTGCTTTAATTTCATCATGGCAAAATAAATCAAAGCCCATGTGTAAGAAAGCGAGAGAGGACTCTCAAGAGAAACAGTAACTATAAAACAGCAACTCCATCATCAATTCATGCGTTCCTTGAGATATTGCCTTAACAAATGAGAAATTATTCACCCTGGAACTTTTAAGCCCTGCTACTATTGTTTGACTGCAGGTAAGGCCCATTGCTTCTTTCATCTTTGTTTTTTTTTTTCTTTTTTTGAGACAGCCTAAACTATGCAGTTTAGGCTGGCCTTGAACTCACTTTTGTAGCCCAGGCTGTTCTTGAACTGGAACTGATCCTCCTACCTCAGCTTTCCAAGCGCTGGGATTACAGGCATGTGCCATGACGCCCAGTTTGCTTCTTCCATTCTTATGAAAATGTTCTCTGGAAACAGATCTGCATAGAGAATAGCCAAGTAGTATTCGTGCTTTCATCACAATTATTTTAGGTGGTAAAGAGATGTATCCTTGGTAATTTTTCATCCAGATTATGATTGCTTTTCTAAAATGTCTTCATTCTTTTGTCCCATTCTGAGTTTTCTTAAAATTATTGTTTTGGATTATTTTTCAAGTTGTTAATCAATTTTCTTTCCTTTGGTTCCATTAGTACGCAGCATCCATGTGGCTTCTCATCATTGCAAGCATTACCTGTGGACATCTCAGTGCTCTAAGATGTGAGAGTTTGTGGAATTACTTGGCTAGCTATCGTGCTGCTTTTTTAATCAAGATAGGTTCGCTTACCCTCTGGATCCACAAGTGTGAATGTGAGTAATAATTCCATGTCTGACTGCTCTGAGAGGATGAGGCTGTGTTGGGAAGCATAAGCTGACCCAGCACTGCATGTTCCAGGCTGTCCAGCAGTTACAGAGGGGTGCCTGTCTGTGTCAGTGTCACATGCGGGTTGGCTGCACCAGTTGCTTGCTTGCCCATGTTCACAGGCTGTGTGTGCTTTCTCATGACCTCGGGGTGGTGGAGAGGAGGATGAGTTGTTCAGATCAGGCTCTCCATCTACTTCCTCAGGTCAAAGGTTAGGAGATGATGCTGCCTCATAGCTGCCAGAGGCCTGTACAGGCTACATTCTTCAAGATTGCTTCTGTGGTTATCCTCAAGTGTTAGAAGCCTGGATGACCCCAATAGGTACACAGATGCTATGTGTGGCACAAGAAGGTGGATGTGATCACTCATCCACTTTTCAGAATCTGTGGCGTCAGGGTGGGGGGCAATTTACTTAGGAGTCTGCTACATGTCTGCTACATTGTCTGCTACAATGGACTGATGGAGATGGGCCGGCCTTCACATGCATAGCACCTTGCGGTGACACTGTCCAGCAGACTGCTGGCTGAGTACCTGCGTCAGCACCACTCCACATAGCTCAGGGTTTGGAAGGTCCCAAACTGCTTCCTCAGCAGGTACTTTGTGTGCATAGTATCAGTGAGTGCTGCTGAAGACCTCTTACTTACATTTCTCCACTTCGAAGAGTACATCTTGGTTCAGGGCTGACACCGACTGGAGAAATGGATTGGTAAATGCTGTATGCAAATTTTCTTTAAGAGTCTCTGTGCTCCACAGTGTCTTGGCCACATCCCATATCACTCTGCTGCTCTGCATCAGACATTTCAATGGAATAGCGGTTGAAATATTCTTTGTTTTGGTTCTGTTTTGTGGAGAGAAGCAGGCCAGGTGCCTCTAGATAGCCATTTCCCCGATGCCATTCCTTACTTAGGATAATTTTTGATTTTGGTTTGAACAGAAAATTCTACATATCCAAAGAAATGTTCAGAATCAAATTTCCTTTGAAAAACAGGGCATTAAAATAGAAGGGAAAGAAGCCCCTGTGAAGAGACTATATTCCACTGGAGTCCAACTGAAAAAGTAAAAATATGGAGACAGGAAAAAGATCAGGGGCTTCCAGGGCCTTGGAGGAGAGAAGAATAAATGGGCAGTGTACAAAGGATATGAAGGTAGTGAAAAACGTGATGTGCCCACTATCACGGTAGCAGCAAGCCATTATATATTTGTCCTCTCCTGTAGAAGGTACACTGTGGTGGCCAGCCAAATAGCTCAGAGGATTAAAGCACCTGTAAGTAGGAGCAGGGGCCGGAGATTCGGTGCCTGGGCTGAGACTGACCCTGGGGCACACTGAGGTAACAATTGAGACTGGGAGTGGTGGTGCATGCCTATAATCTCAGGTCTTGGAAAACTGTAAACAGGTGGATCACTATGAGTGTGATCTAGTAGTGAGACCCTGAATACCCTGTAGATCCTTCCCTAAAATTAAAAAAAAATAAAAAATAAAAAAGGTACACTGTGGCCTGAATGCTGGTATAAACTAGAGTTTGGCTGATGACAGTGTGCCCATGTATGTTCTACATCATAAGGAATGTTCTACTCTGGTGGGTAGTCAGGGGGAAGCCTCTCTTGTGAGGGAAAGGAATATAGGGTGTGAACTCCAAGCTGCTATAAAAAGTAGTCTTTTAACAAAGCAGAAGTGAGAGTTTGTATTGCTTTCAAAACTGGGAGAAAAAAATTTAGAAATTTTGTGAAATTTATGACCACTGAAGCTACTGCAGTTTGGTCAAAATAGGTACAACAGGTCAAAGTAGGAGTAAATTTAATTTGATTTTGAGTACTTCACTTAGAAGTTAATATTCTTTTTTTAAATTAAAGTTCATACAACTTTGAATAATCTTAATACCTCCCAAAGTAGTTGTAAATGTGCTGACTTTGGTATAGAGACAACTTCAAATTTCTTAATACTTTTAGAAAGAGAGCTCCATTGAAATCATTTAACTTCTAAATCACACATTTTCTGTATTCCTAAGGTGATCTCTGAAGGATTGCTCTAAAGTGTGATTTTTCCAGTGGAGTTTAACTTGATGGCCAAGGACAGAGAACCCTCCAATATTAAAAAAGGAAGTACCAGTTAATAATATTTTGTTAGCCCAATAAAATTATTTCTTTATGGACAATAAACAAGGTAGAAATATTTTTTTTCAGGTAAGTTAATTAATTAGTCAAAGTTATAAAATTCCCTGGAGTTTAAAAAAAGAACCCTTCAACTATTTGGGAATGTCTTTATGATATTTATTTTCAAGATGTGACCATATAAAATTCTGGTGTTATCATCAGACTTTACCACTTCACATGCAAATTTTAGATCTATCTAAAAATGAGGCTTTTAATATTTCATCTTTGATTAAGAAAGATAAAGGGGAATATTTAAAATTATGCTCACTTAGTAAACCTGTTTTTAAAAACTGCACGGTTATTGTGTGAATGTGTATATGTGGGTACATTTATAGTAGGGGAAAGAATGAGAGACAGGGAAAAATTGGATCCTTACTCTGTAACTGCTGTTCCTCAGTTGGCATCTTAGTTACTCTTCTGTCCTGGCTGGGACAAATATCTGACACCCAGAATGAAGAAAGGAAAGGTTTATTTAGCTCACAGTTACTGGAGGTTTCAGTCCATATTTATCCTGCTCCAAGACTGAGTGGCACATGACAGAGAACAGCAGTTTATGGCAGCAAGACAGCAGCAAAATGGTGACAGAGGCAATCGACCAACCAAGGCAGCAGAGAGCAACAGTCTGTCTCTCTGTCTCTCTTTATATTACATTCAAGCTCTCTGCCTCAGCCTATCTGCCTTAGGCCACACTCATAATCCCAGAAGTACTGACACTCATAATCCCATCAGTATCAAAACACATATTCCCAGTGGATCATGAGTCAAGTCTCAAACTCCTGAAGTCGCCACCTCATGACTGCGTGAGGTGTTGGGAGGACAACTAGACATACCATAACAGTTGGAAACTCTCTTCGTTAAGCTGAAGAACAGTGCTGCATGTATATCTCCATGTGCTTTGTTTGTTCATAAGTTTTGAGGAGCACTTCATTTTTTTGTGGTTTCTTAACTGCAATCATTATGAGTTATATAAGAACAGAAATATTTGCTCTGTGATACAAATTTCATAGAAATGTATCCATAATTTACTGCTAAAGGTTTTTTTTTTTTTTTTTTGCATACTCTTGTTTATTGCAGCACAAATTCACAATAGCCAAAATATGGAACCAGCTCCTATCAGCCAGTGTTTACTAGAGAAATAGAGATGACACAAGATATTCAAATGTATAAGAATTTACAAGATTAGTTTACAATAGCCATTTTGCTGAGTTTTTGACATCAATAATGTAGTATGTCCAACACACAGGCTTTCTAAATTGACCCAGCAAATCTTCTATTCCTCTTGAAGAGCACTTATTTTATTTATTTTGTATTATAATTATTTGCCTACTTGTCTCATCTCTCACATGGCAAAGACTCTGGGAGGGGATTGTCAGGGACTGGGAAGGACATCCGAGGAGAAGAAGGGGCAGGGAGATGCAGGGAGGACACAATCAACACATGACATATTCAAACAACAACAAAAAAACCATGACATATTTGTATCCATTAATTTTTACAGCCAACATGAATGAACATAAAAAGAGCTATATATACAAAAAATAAAGACTCTATTCCAGAAATGAGACTGAAACTTCCTAGAATGCAGAATTTCTGTTTATTTCTCCTCCATACCCTCTGGGATACATCCCTGTATTCAACCCCACAGAGGAACTCTCATCTCCAAGTGTGCTCTGGGTTTATAGCAAAAGCTCCTCAAAAATTGGTGTTTAGAAATCTGGTGTGAGTAGATTTTCAGGCTGACCTGTCAACATCTGCCTTCCCCATTGTCTAAAATGCTTCTGATCAAAACAACAAAAGTATAACCAATATACTGTGAAAGTCAAAGGAAAATATGGAAAACTAAAACTGAATCAGAAGCTGTGCTTCATGTTGAATAGTTGAAATGTAAAGGAAGCTTTTAAAAATTCCCAGAATTATGTTTGTAGAGAGCGATGAAATTGCCCCTTTATTGGGTCTAATTTGATATTAGGACATCAGGGTTTACGGATTTCCCTTTGCATTATGCAGTGTATTGTTATTTGCTCCCTGCTCTGACAATTCCCAGCTGTGCAATCTTAGACTTGATTCTCCATCGTTTTCCCTGCGTGTGCTTATCTAGAAAGCAAAACGGAGAGATTACTATTCATGTCAGAGAGTTACCTTAGAGTTTAATGAGGTAACGAACATAAAACACTTAGAATTGCACTTGGTATATATGAAGTGTTCTTAAATATTGGTTATTTTATTGTTACTATCCTTTTTCAGCATGCTTCTAAGAAAACCTCCAAAGTTTCTGGGATTGTGAGTGCATCCCAGCACTTGTGATTTTGAAGTCAAAGAACAGAAGAAGGATAAATGTAGTTTACTTAAGTGGCCAGGAGAAGTATATAAAGACTAAAGGGAATGATGAATATGTAGAAACACCTGCAGGAAGACAGTATCTGATCTTAAAATGGAACATTAAACATAGTAATGGTATCTTGTTCTTCACATATTTAGTTTGGTGAAATACCTGGATCAGGAGAAAAGTGTGGACCATTAACCAAATGAAGTGCCTCTCTGCTCATACTAGATTATGCTACAGAAAGGAATCTCAGTTTATCAAGTGATATGTTTCAATGAATTCGCTGCCTTAGTGTTCAGTAAAAATAGAACAAGTAGACTAACCTTGGCATTTCTCTCATATATCGTACTTTAAATGTTGACTTATACACTAAAACATTTAGGGTATAATGTGACACAAATATGGGAAACTCTCCTTGCCAGTTTCCTATTACAAGTTATTAAAAGGATGTCCTAGGTTCTAGGACTCATGAAGGCTGACTTCAATATTGTTCCACTGGGGTGGGGTAGACAAAAAGTCTTGCTTACTGTCAGGTCCTGTGAATAGGCCTGCACATTGTTTTGCTCAGTTGTTGTATACATATTTTGCATGTGTTGTGAGAGTCTTGAAAATAATGAAAAATGTTCCGACTAGTTCTCTTATTTGGAGAAGGGAACTTTCTTTTTAGAATTGACTTAGAAGAAAGAAGCCTTATAAGTAAAAGAGTACATTGTGGAGATTGTGGAGATCTTATGTTCTTCAGAGGACATTGATTTCTTCTGAGTTTAGAAGAAAATTTGCATGGTAGGAGTCAACTCTGCACTCTGGCACCCCTACAATGGCCAGCCACTGAAATCTCTACACTTTCCAGCTGGTCTCTTTGGAGTCTGCATAATTTAAGAATTTGGAGTAGAATTATACACAAAATTTGAGGCCTTCAGTCCCTGGCTCTCTCCTTCCTAAATTCCCTTCTTTTTCCAGCTGCTTTGATCTCTCAAATTCTGTCTTCTGATTCTTCACACAAATAAGCCTGTGGGTTTCTGCCCGAATTTTAGCCACCTCACATGACATGGACAGCTATGCTTTAAGCTAAGAGCTGACAACCAAATCCAGCAATGCATGGGAAACAAATATATGAGAATAAATCATGTTCATGAGCACGAGTATGAAGCAACCTGAGAACTAAATGTTGAAATTAGCAATTGCATCCTAAAATACAAAGTGGAGGGACAAACAATAGAACTATATAGAAAATGCCTACAGTTAAATCTAAAAAATAGCTTTGAGAACAATAAAATAGAAGAAAATGTAGAAATATATAACATGGAAATCAGCTGTTTTTCTTTTTATATTAATTTATATTTATTTATATTAATAAATAGTATAATTTTTTTCCATCTGATTCATCTATATACTTACTCTAATTGCAATAAAAATGTGAGCTTTAATTTTTTGATGTGAAAATAGACAAATTGATTGCAAAATGTATACATAAATGTAAATGTCGTAGAACAGTTTAAATTGCCTTGGAAAATAGCAAAGGTGGAGGACTGACATTGCCAGATTTTTACAGGTAAAAATTATAATAGCCTACATATTACAACCAAAAAAATAGATCAGTGCATAGGTTAAAGTTCAGAAATTCCTTCACATGCTCTACTTCCTTTCAGTAAAAGAATCAAACAATTCCACTGGGAAAGAAAAGTACTGAAATAGTGGGCTCTCCATGGGGAAATCAGTCTTGACAAGTATTGCACAACATGTGCGAACGGTAGTTTGTGGTGTATCATGGGCCTTATGTGATAGATAAACACAAAAAGGTCCTCATGAAAAATAGGAAATTGTATTTATCATCCTCAATTAACATGTTTTTCAGACTCCCATCTTTCTATCGCTAGCTGTCTTTGCTATCATGGAACTGTACAGTTCTGTCGACATTCTGATTATAAATCTTCTCAAACATATTCACTTAAAATATTTTCTATTAACCTGTGCCTTATTTACTCACTTTCAGAAGGGCAAGTTTTCATGAGAGGAGGATCTAATATAAATGATATTTAATTAATAACTGATTTTCTTCTAATCCTAATTATGAGATCTTTGCCACTTAAGAATTGCAAATACATTTGGAATGTGTGGGATGCAGTGAAAGCAATTCTTAGAAGAAAATTCATAGCTCTGAACTCACACATTTAAAAAACAAAAGAAGAGTAAATACCTTAATGCTGTACATCAAACATCTAGAAAAGGAAGAACAAACCAAATCCAAAGCCCAAAGATGGGAGGAAATTATAAAGATTAGGACAGAAATTAACTACATTGAGATAAAAAACAATATGAAGCATTAAAGAATTGAAAAGCTAGTTCTTTAAAAGATTAAATAAATTTGACAAGCCTCTAGCTAACCTCATCTAAAAGAGGAAAGAAAAAACTGAAAGTCAAGCAATAAGGAATAAAAAGGGTGAAATTACCACAGAACCCGTGGAAATTCAAAAGATCATCAATAGCTACTTTAAAAATCCTTACTCTCACAGAATAGAAGACAGGGAAGAAATTGGCAGATTCCTAGAAAGGTATAAATTACCAAAACTGAATCAGGAAGATGTAAGAACTCTCAATAAGCCAAAAACAGTCAGTGAAATTCAAATTGTAATAAAAAAAAACCTACTGACAAAGAAAAGTCCAGCATTCACCACTGAATTATATAGGAAATTTACAGAAGATATAATCCAAATATGCCTCAAAATCTTCAATGAAATTGAAAAGGAAGCAATCCACCCAAAATAATTTCTGGAGGCAAGTATTATGCTGATACCAAAACCAGAGAAAGACTCAAGTAAAAAAGAGAACTACAGACTAATCTCCATGATGGACATGGATGCAAAAATCCTTAATAGAATATTAGTAAATAGAATATAGCAAATCATCCTACCATGACCAGGTAGGATTCATCCAAGGGATTCAAGGATGCTTCAACATACGTAAGTCTATAAATGTAATACACTACATCAATAGAGCCACATCCAAAAACCACATGATCACCTCAAATGATGTAGAAAAGACTTTTGACCAAATCCAACCCTCATTCATGTTCAAAGTCCTGCAGAAACTTGGAATAGATGATCTTTACTTAAATTCAATGAAAGCAATCTATGAAAATCCAATGGCTAATAGAACTCTAAATGGGGAAATACTGAAGTCTTTTATTATCAGATCTTGTTCAAGACAAGGATATCCTCTATCACCACTCCAGTATTGTAAAGATGGCCATGCTTCCAAAATTGTTGTACAGATTTAATACAATTCCTATCAAAATACCATCAAAACACCTCTCAGACCTTGAGAAATGATTCTTAGGATTTAATCGGAAAAAAAAAGTCCTAGAAGAGCAAAGACAATCTTAGATAACAAAGATAAGGCAGGAGGCATTACGATTCCTAATTTAAAATTATACTACAAAGCTACTGTGGTAAAATCAGGATTACATTGGCAAAAAAAAAAAAAAAAAAAAAAAAAAAAAAAAAAAAAAAAAAAAAAAAAAAAAAAAAAAAAAAAAAAAAAAAAAAAAAAAAAAAAAAAAAAAAAAAAAAAAAAAAAAAAAAAATAGACCCGAGGTTCAATGGAATAGATTAGAAGATGTAGAAGCAAATATATACACAATCATCCATCTTATTTTCCACAAAGGGGCCAAACATGTCTACTGGAAAAAAGATAGGCTATTTAACGAATGGTGCTTGAAAGACTGGCTCTCTACATGCCAAAAACTAAGATTTGATCCAGGTCAATCACCATGCACTAAATTAAAATCAAAATGCATTGAAGAGTTAAACATTTGAACAGAAACACTAAATCTAGAATAGAAAGTAGGAGGAAATCTTGAAGACATTGGGTAGGCAAACATTTCATGAACAAAATAAGAGTGCATAGGTAATACTTGAAAGAATTAACAATTGAGACCTACTCCTGTTGAGGAGTCTTTGTACATTGAAAGAAATTACCAACAGAGTGAAAAGACAATCCACAAATTTGGAAAAAATCTTACCTAATAAGCACTCAGGCAAAGGTCTTCTTCCTAGAATTCATAAAGATCCAAAAACATTAGGGCTCCAAAATTTAAAGACTCAATGCAGAAATGGGCCTACAATATGAACACACACTTCTCAGTGGTAGAAATATTAGAAACTAATAAATACATGAAAAAAAATGCTCCACATCACTAGCAATCCATGAAACGCCAATTAAAACAATTCTTAGATACTATCTCCCCCAGAAAGAATGGCTATCATAGAGAAATCAACCAACAAATGTTGAAGAGGCTGTGGGGGAAAAGGTACACTTCTCCATTGCTGGTGGGAATGCAGACTGGTGTAACCATTATGGAAATCAATGTGGAGACCCCCTAAAAAATTAGGAGTGGAAATCCCATTCAACACAGCTATTCCACTACTGGGAATTTTCCAAAAAGACCTGAAAACATTTTATCATAGTGATATATGTGCACCTATGTTTATAGCAGCACAATCTGTGACAGTCAAATCTTGGAAACAACCAGAACGCCCATCACCTGAAGAATAGTTGAAAAAGATGTGGTATTTTTATATGGTGGAGTATTATTCAGCTGTAAACAAAAATAAACTTGAAGTCTTCATATATAAGTGGATGCAGCTTGAACATATACTCATAAGTGAAATAAACTAGACTCACATGTGTAAATATCATATACTCTCCCTAGTGCAAAATCTCTAAAGAAGAAATACAAATTGAAAGGTATAACACAATTTAATGGAAAATGTTAAATTGAGGATTAGAAAATGAAGAGAAAAGTTAGGAAACATGGCAGGAATACACCTATACATTTATGTAAACAACATGGTTAAGGCAATGGTCCTAAGAATCTGCCTCTGTTTTTTTTTTATTTAAAATAAAATCTTTTATTTAAAATAGTTGTAATTTAAATATGCAATCACAGTAGTGCTAGTGCTGAGAATTTTCAATCCAATGAGCATTTCTTTGAGGACTCATATTTTCAGATTTAATGATAATCAATTTATCAGGAAAATATCAGTGTCATAAACTCAGTGCTCTCTAAAGCTATCAGGTTCTTTTTTCATGATTTAATATTTTTATTGTTTAAATTTAACAATGGTTATATTGCATATTTTCATCATCAGATCAGTTTAGATTAATAGATATAGGTATATAAGATTGATCAAACAATTAAACATTAACACTTTCAATAAACATTACTTTTTTTTCCCCCTTTCTTTTTTAAAAAGTTGATATATTGCATATTGTTCTCACAATAGTTCTACAGAGCTGCCTCTGGTTTTTGAAACTAGCAGTTAATTGGTAAAATTCTCACATTGACTATCTGTATATGCTGATATCTGTGAACTAACCAAATACACTGAGGATAGCAGTGTATAAGACTAAAATCATACTTAGAACAACTATCATTCTGGTTCTCTAATTGTGTACTCCTTCTAATGTCATATTATTATTGCTATACTCTCATATAAATGTTTGTGTAAAAAAATAATTTAAGAAAGCAAGAGACAAGAAAAAATGTCATAGGATTGTCCAGGACAATGTTGTATATGGCTTGATTTCTAAATTTATGTATAAAATATATAATTGTGTTTTTTTACATTCCATAAGTATTTAAAGTTTAGACTATCAATGATTGTTGGAAAATACCAGTTCCATGTTATGTCTGTGGTGTTTGATATTCAGACAGATAGTAATGGTAAGCTCAACTGCCTGTGTTATAGGGTAATAACATCATTAAGCTTCTCTTCTGGATGGTTAACAATTTAAGTGTGCAGACCAACAATTTAGAGAAAAAGGGGGTTACAAGGACAGCCAGTAATTTGGCCCTAAACCTTCAAAGTCAGTGAGGACTCTGAACATAAGAGAACTTGTGCTGTTACATCTTATAACTTGAGAGGCATCCTAAATCTTCTGTTCAAGGAGATTATGCGGCCGCAGACAAAAGTGATTGATGATGTATAGCGTGCCTAAGGAGAGTCACCTAGAGAGAAAATTTTCTCTCAGACTTTCACAGAGAGCAAATTGGTCAAGCAATGGCTGTGGCTCTCCAGAAGGCTGACACTAATAAATGAGATATCTATAAGCTACTGTACACGGTTTCAGGGTAAATTCTGAGGAATTTGACTGACTTTGTCAGATACAAAAGATACATTTTTTGTTATTTAGGTCTTGCTTTAACTTGGTCTTAAACGTCCTACAGAAAAGTATAACCGTGAGATATAAAAAGTAATGCAATATTAATGTGCTGAGCTATAAAAGACTCAAATCAACAACTTCTAACAATTCTGGTTCTGCTGATAACCTGCTACTATTATGAACTTTTCATCTTTTTGAAAAGTTTCTGTACTTCAAAGAAATCATCAACAGAGTAAAAACCTACAAATAATATTATAATTAAAAAACTAGAGCTGCCTGTCTCTAAAACAAATAAAGAATTTTACATAATCTGGCTTCCCAAATTCAAAGACCCATTAAAAAAAATGGATATCTGAGATGAGTATATAGCCTCCAGATGAAGAAATACAAATTATAAGTAAATATATGAAAAAATGTTCAATATCATGGTTCATTTAAGAAATGCAAATTAAAATGACACTGACATTTAATCTCACCCCAGAAAGAATGGCTAACATCAAGAACCAGCCAATAAAAAATACTACAGGGGCTAAGTATAAAAAGGAACCTTTCTCCACTGTTGGTGAGAGTGCAGATAGGTATATCCAATATGGTAATCACTGTGGAGATTCCTCAGATAGCTAGGATGGGAGGTCCCATTCACACCAATCAATGTCTAACTTAATAAGCATAGTTGCTGTACACAGCATTTCATTCACTGAAATTTTATATAACTGATAAATATTTAAAAAGTTTTTTTCTGTTTTAGTTTTGGAAGTTTTTAGTGGATTTTTATTTAATTCATTGGTTCTGGGGAGCAAACTCAGGACCTTATTTCTGAGAGCCAGTTGTTTAACTATGGCTCTATAGCCTTAGTACTTTAGTGGACTGTTATTTCATATTGTTAATATTTTGCCTTTTTAAAATAATATTGTTTTATAGTACATTGATAAGTAGATTTAGAAATGATAAACTTATTTTTCTGTGGATGAGTGTTTGAAAGTACACATCTTTCCCCGGGTTATCTGATAACTAGAATTCTAACTATTGCTGATGTTTAATCTCAAGCTGACAGACATATAGATTTTGGTTTGCTAAGAAAACATTGGAAATATTTTATATTTGACTGATCCCTGTACAACTTGTGTCAGCTGCAGAAATGTGTTTGGGTCAATCACAATTTTTCCGTGCTATATTACTGGAATGCAGGTGAGAGCCAATGCAAGTTAGTTCATGTAGGTACTTGTGAGAGATCTAAACAATTTATAGGTTTATAACAATTTAATGCTAACCTGCTTATTCTTCTAAGTTTCAATCAATAAACGTACAAAGGAGGATAATAAGATACTTAACACACTGTGTTAAGTGGTTAACTTAACACACTGAGAGTTTAAAGGGAGAATTTTGTTAAAGGGTATTGAGATTACTGAGGTATAATAATCATCAGATTGGTTATTTCATCTCAAGGGGGTGACAGATTGAATGATGAGACCCTAACTGGACAGGTAGTAGAGCAGCAAATACAAGGAGTCTAATGTAGATGTTGGATAGGAGTTTTATGTGAAATCTTTGTGAACATGTAATATTTGACTTGAGTTTTGAGAGAAAACCAATGTGGAGAAATTTAAAAGAAGGAAAATGGACAGACATTTAAAAAGTCACTGGAGAGTTATGAAGAGACAGAAAGAGTACAGAACAGGAGCAGGAAGTGGCAAGGAATTCCTTGGGGGCTGGAATATAGGAATTTGGAAGGGAAATAAAGGGATGAAGTTAGCAGCTAGTTTAGGGACATTAAAGGTACAACATGTCATGCTACAAAGCCTTGGTTTTACCCCTTAAGAAACGCAGAACTCACTGAAGCCTTAAATCATACAAAGATGTAATCCGATGTTTTTAAGAAGAAAAGTGTGAAGAAAGAGTTTGAGGACAGAAAGAAAAATGTCAGTATAAGCAGTTAGGATGAGGAGATAGTGAAAGGAGGAGATGCAATCACCTTAGGTGAACATAAAAACAGGAACACAGAGATGATGTGGAATTATTAGCGGTCCAGTGATTGGAACTACATGGGTCACTGGGTGTGGGTGAAGGAGAAGGGGAAGTCAGAGTGGCTTGCCATTGTCTTGGGTGCCTGGATATTGATGCCAACCAATAAGAGAATGGAGAACTGAGGAAAAGTTGACAGGAAAATTTATTTTAATTTTGACATGCATGTTCTGTGGATAGCTATAAAACCTTTATTTTTTATCAGCAATCTGACAACAATTAGTATCTCGTATTTTTCTCTGCCTATCTCTGCCAAGTCAAAGTGTGTCGTAACCCTTTGTCTTTAAAGTCTGCAAGGACCCCAGGAAACAATTGCAAAATCTGCTTAACAAGTGCCAAGTTTATGGGGAAAATGGGTCACTATTGGAACACTCAGGAGAGTCACAGTTTGCAAGCTCTTTTCCATGAATTGCAATTCCTCATGGAGTCTTTTATTTGAACTTTTAATATTTTTTTGTTGTTTTTCTCTTATTCCTCTCCAAGTTTTCTTATTCTTCTTTAGTTTCTGGAGTCCAAACTGGATATAGTACTCTTGCAAGGGCCTGTGCAATGCCCAGTGGGACCATTGCTTCACCGTTCTTGCATGTTATGTTCTTGTTAGTGCATTCCTCTAGCCTGCTGGCTTTAAATAAAATAGCAGCATGTTGCTGACTCATGTTCGGTTTTGACCACAATGGTATCTCTTAGCCCTGTGGCAAACTCACTCTTCCCAACCAGAATTCATGACAAGTATTTGTTTTTCTCTCCTGAGTGCCTCCTTGCCAAAAATGTGGTATTATCTCAATTTTTCAAGAAAAGAGTTGCACATCCTCACTTTTGTAAGTTAGAACGATTCCAAGGTGTGTTGGATGGTGTACAAGCCATGCCAAGTCCCTGATCATCAGATGTAGCACAGGTGCCAGTGATTGGAGTGGAAGTTAAAGGGTCCCTTTGTCATTCTCCAGGCTGCCTGGTGACTTTGCTCAGTGTTTTCTATTCTACACAGGATGAAGAAAACTAAGAAGATCTAATTCAATGCTGTGAAACAGAGCAAACAAAATGCTAGTCACATTATAACTTTCAAAAACATTAGTTTTCTTCCTTTCTATACTTTCTGAATAAATAAGTATTATTCAATCTCTACTAAGAGGAAATAGGTGTTCTTATTGGTCAGGAGTTAAAGTGCCTCAAATAACTGAGTTTAAAAATTATGAGGGAAAAATTTAATTTCACATATAAATAAATTTATACTACAGGAAAGGAGATTGTGTTTCCTCTTTGATAGATAAAATTATAAAATAGTCCAATTGAAATTATGAAAAAATTATGATACAGCCCACTGTACCAGGATTTGTCATATTACTCAGATATTACATATTATAACATATTAGAATACATGTCATTTTATTAGAGGAACCTTCTAATAAAATTAAGATTATCTAAGAGCTTATCCAAGATTCACCATACACCCTGCACTCATAGGATGGTTATGTGTAGTGAATGGTGCTTTTCTATTTTAAGCTTTTGGTTATACTTGCTCTTTTTAGCATTTCATTTTTTCTTCAAAATTTGTTTATTAAAACTGTGGCTAAGAGCCAGCCAAAGAGCTCAGCTGATTAAAGTTCCTGCATGCAGGCACAGGAGACAGGGGGTTTGATCCCCAGGCTTTCTGTGTTAGCCCAGCCACCAGGATGCACTGAGATGGCAAATGAAACTGGGTGTGGTGGCTCATGCCTACCTATAATCTTAGGTCTTGAAGGGCTGTACCCAAGTGGATCACTACAAGTCTGATGCAGTAGTGAGACCCTGAACACCCTGAAGACTCTTCCCTAAAATAAAAAAAATAATAATAAAATTTAAAAAAACAAACAGACAAAAAACTGTGGTCAGACACTGAGCATGATACTCAAAACACAAAAGAGAGCAAAAGAGATGTGACTTCTGCCTTCCTGCACCTTATGATGATGAGTAAAATAAAACAAGGAAGCTTAGGATTATTTCATGATATGAGCAGAAGAAGGGGGAACTTACAGTCCTAGAAAGTCTTTTGTTTCCATAGAATATGTCTCAGAGATTAAAATTTTGGTAACTGTGCTTCAAGATATCATTAAAAAGCACACATAATGCACATTATGCTTTTCTATCTTAAATGTGTGAGAGCTATTATATATAATGTAATTTTTATAAATACATTTATAAAATAAGTAAGTTAAATGCAATATGAAAAAAGCCTGCAATATATTCTTTTTATTGTTATCTGAGATCAATTATAATCTTTGGGAAAATCTGTGTCACAATTTGAATTTAATTTTCCTCTATCTTCCATGCAAATTTACTCATTCACAGAAAGCTGAGCTTATGACGGTTGCTGTCTTGTGTTTTCCATGTGGTGGTGGCACATGGACAGCTATGTCTGGACCATGGCCCAAACAATATGGATGTGGGTGGGCTCTTGGAAACACTCCACAGTTCCCCTCAATTCTGTCTTTTAAGTATAGTACAGGGGATAGTACCCACTTCTCAGGTTCACGCCAAAACAAGTGGTGATTTCTTAGGTTGTTTAAGAGCTCAGGAATAGAAGACTACTCAGTCCATTATTTTCATGATGGAAAATATATAAGAAATGTTGAGCAATTACTGGTGTGATTTTCTTTCTTCTTTTACCACATATAAGGAGGGCCTTAGTGTTTAAATTCAGATTATAACACCAAGAAATAAGTTTGAACAGAAAATTCCATATATATATATATATATCTATATATATCTATATATCTATATATATATATATAAATGTATATATCTCAAATGTATATATCTCAAATGATTTATACCTTTTTTATACCTTTGAATCACTCCTATGAAAAGTCTTGTCTTCATTTTCAGATAATCAGTATGAATAATTGATTACTTTTCAATATATTTTTAAAAGTTTCTTATTTTCATTTTTCATGATTTTTACCCTTCTACCTCTCCTATTTAAGGCCATTCATTTCTTTGTATTAAGGCTGAATTCTTTCTTTTCTTTGTTTCTTCCTGTGTTTCTTTCTTTGTTTCTTTGTTTCTTTCTTTCTTTCTTTCTTAACAAGGGTTCAAACTCATCCTCTTGCACTTGCTAGGCAGGCACTTGTGCCCTGAGCTATCTCCCGGGGCCCTCTGTATGTAAGTTTTTCTGTAAAATAAAACTGCTGATTTGTATTAATTATTTTGAAAATGTTTGAAATAAATCAAGTGATAGATGTTCTTTTGTGAGTCCTGCTTTTGTCACTGGAAGCAGCTGGCAGACCTAAAACTGTCCCTACTGGCTGTGACCGGGAGGAGGCAGGCTGAGACGGCATCTTCTCCCAGAATGGGTTTTCCCAACCTCTATTACTGCCCTTTGTAGGAACTTTAAAGTCTCAAAATGCTTTGATACTGTTAATTAGTTAATCACATCTTCAGCCTCAATGGTTCTGCATAATTTAAAACTCTGTTTTTCTCTTGTAGTTTACAGTATTCATTATAGCACTATTTATTTTGAGCTCCTGAGCTTGGTTTTATTTGGATATGTTTCTCTTGGATATGCTTGTAGTTATTTTTCTCTTTCCTAATTTTGCTAAGATGCCCAAGGGGCTCAGGACAAGTCTGCCTATAAATTAACATAAAAATGAACTAGATTTGGACTCTTTTTCATCTGCCAGAATGCCATTTGGAACCCTCTCTTGGAATATGAATCTCTCACATACTCACCACATTGGAATTCAGGTGCAAAGTAAACAGAGCAGTGCTAGTATCAGCATCTATTTAGCAAGTGGGAAGTTCAGAATTTTTATGCCTTTTATTATTGCAAACAGATTGCTCACTGAACACTGCTTGAAATGGAGAGGCAGTGAGTGACTGAAGAGTTGTGTTTTCAGTAATTAAGTACCTTGCACACTGACAATTTGGCTTCTTCACGATAATAAAACCACAGCCAAAATAGAAATGCAGCCTAGGCCAAAAAGCAACTAGAGTGGCAGTAGGCTTTCTGTTTTCTAATTCTCTTGAGGTGTTTCTCCTGCTGGTTTTCACCTGCACAAACATTGTGAGAAAATGTTTGGTAGCGATTTGGCCAGTGGTGTGGCACCCTCAAACAAACAAACAAACAAAAATCCAGAGCTCCCTCTTAAGTGACACTCTCAGCACTGACTGCTGGTACGGAGAGACCACTTGGCCTCCAAATCTCTTAGCCTAGTTGGGTCATGGAACACCCTTGGGATCCTTCCTGCCTGCACCTTGGATCTGGCTGCTTTAGCATTTCCACATCTGTTACATTCACACACAGGATCAGTGTTCAACAAATAGCTCGTCCGTATCTGGACCTGGCTTTGAATGTGTGTGTTAACTCAAGGAGGCCTGTTCCAGCTGGCAAGGACAGGTGATTTCCAAAAGCAGAGTTTCATGTAAGCTGGGACTAACATGATCTGAAGCACATTTATGTTGGTGCAGGAAGACCGTAGTCACAACAGATAAATTGAAAGATCATTTCATGATGGATTATACAAGACATTGTTTTTCCAAAAAGCGCTTTCTATCACACAAAGGGCAGAGATCACATAACTCCTGTTCAGGACCATCCATCAAGTGGACTTACTCTCACCATTGGGCCAAATTGCCAAAAATAAAGTCGGAAGGATTTCAGCATTTGCGATTACATGTAAAATTTACCATAATCCAGTGACTCAGAGGATGATTGAGTGGCCTGAATTTCAGGATGAGATTTTGTTTCATTGAAATGAAGTATAAGACATCAGAAAGGATTAACAAAATTTAACTGTTTAAATGCCATCCCATAATCGAAACTTCTTTTAGGTGATTTGGAGGTAGATAAAATAGGTGACGCACTCTTTAGCAAATTTTTATTTAGTTGCGGGAAGACATTGATAGTGATATGAAGAGGCTGTAGTTAAGTATGCTTATCTCATAAACACATGTAGTGGTTATGGAAATGGTGGAACTTGGGGAAAAGGGAAACTTTTACCAGAGCTGGTCTCTAAGCTCAAGTGCAGTGTCTGGTTTTCTAGTCTATTTTTAGTTCACTCCAGTGTTGCCTAAACACTGAAAGAAGCCATTGATATTTTATTTGAGTTCACTGTAAATATGATTTAAATGGTTTACACAATTTTGAAAGAAAGTAGTAAGTAAAATCACCTCAGGTATCAAACTAACTTCTAATGTAAATCTTAGGAGTATATGTATGTTTAAAGGTAGTGATTTATATAATCAGTGAGATCCCTATTAAAATACTGACACATTTTCCACTGAATTAGAAAAGATTCTAAAATTTATATGTAGACACAAATGACCCAGAAGAGCCAGAGCAATCCTGAGTACAAGCATTAGTGCTGGAGACATCACAGCTCTGGATGGCTGTTATCCTCTATAAGTCGCAGAAACAGAACCAATGTGGTGCTGGGGCAGAGAGACACATAGACCAGAGGAACAGAAGAAGGCCTGGAAGGAAACCCCAGTATTCAAAGGATCCAAAATCTTATACTGGAGAAAAGATAGCCTCTTTAACTAATGGTGCTAGGATAACTGGATACCCACACACAGCAGATGGAAAACAGAGCTTTATCACTCATCCCATGTGACAGTCAGTTAAACATGAATCAAATAGCTTGTGATAACAGTGGAAGCCTTTTATCTGCTAGAAGAAAACAGGGGAAACATTTGAAGCCCAAGGTACACCTCAGTACCTTCTGAGCAGAATGCCAATAGCTCAGGAAATAATAAGAATCAACAAATGAGACTAAATAAAATTAAAATTTTCTGCACTGTAAAAGATACAATCAACAGAGTGAAAAGACAGCCTACAGAGTGGTAGAAAAATTTTGCTAGCTAATTTTTTATAGAACACTAAAATCTAGAAGACATATATAGAACTAAAAATCTTAACAACAAAAAACTTAAAGGCCTAATTAATAAATGGGAAAGGGAACTGAATAAGAAATTTTCAAAAGAAAAAATAAAAGTAGCTAATAAGTAAATGAAAAAGGATGAACATGTTTAGTCACTATGGACATGAAAGTCAAAATTATATTGAAATATCACCTTGCTTCAGTCAGGATAGCTATCATTAGAAACACTGGTGAGACTGAGAGAGGAAAGAGCATTTGCAACTGTTTTGGGGAATATCAACTAGTACAACCACCATGGAAATCAGTGTGGAGATTCCTCACAAAACTAAAAATAGCAATATTACTTGATCAAACTGTACCACTCCTTTGTATATTCCCAGAAGAATGATAGCCAGCATAAAGTGATACTTGCATAGCCATGCTCACCATAGTACACTGTACAACAGCTAAGCAGACTATACACCTGTCAACAAGAATGCATAAAGAAAATGTGGCATATATACACACAGAAGTGTTTACAGCTCTTGAGAAAAATGAAATAAAACCATTTCAGGCAAATGAATGGATATAGAGAGCATCTGGTTAAGCCCAGTAATCCTATTTCAAAAGAAAAAAAAAACATGCTTGCTTTTATATAAAAAATCTAAAAATATATAAATAAAATAAATACACAAACAAAGAGGAGAGAACAAGAAAGTAGAAGGCAGTCTTCTAGTGATGGTGAGGGAGTCTAGGGAGAGGTGCACAAGAGAGGGCTGGGGTGAAACACCATCAAACTGTGATATCCACATACCAGTATGAATCTCATTGTTCTATACCACTAATACACAATATTTTTACAAAGAAAACACAGGAGACTCCTGAAGATGGTTTATATAGTAATGTTTTCATAGATATACATGAGTATAAATTCATTACATGTATACATTAAGCATGTATAGTCTTTTAGATAGGAATCATGCCTATTTTAAAAGCCTCTAAATTGGTTTCTCTTTTTTCTCGTAGTCTATGTTTCAAAGACTTATCTTTAGATAAGTTGTATTATATATATTCAAACTTATTATATATATTATATTATTAAATATAAACCTATTATATATATTATACATATTTCAACCTATGAAAGTTGTATTATATCTATTCAAATAGACACTATAGACAAAATTGATAAATATGAATTATTTGCTGAAATTATACAAAAGAAATTTTAAGAAAGTGTCATTATAGGTCTAAGGTGACTTATTGTTTTATTAAATTGACAAACCTGACAAGTAGCAAACACAAATGTTGATCGCATATAAATTTTCACAGTCCAACCAGAACAAAATATGCTTTTCTTTTTTCTGTACACTGCATAAAAATCCTTCTCCAACCCACTGGACCAGTACCATGTTTGTGGTACAGTCAGCGACTCAGAACTACAACAAACACCTGAGATAACAGCTTGTGAATTAGAACTGGCTTGCAGTTTGGAGAGGGTTGCTCCACAGTCGGGTGGTTCTGTCGCTCTGGCTGCCTGAGGCAACTTACCATGCAGAAATGAGTAATGGAAGGAAACTTTAGCTAATGCCCAAACAGACAAGAGAGACAGAGAGAGGAAGAGACTATGACTGCACTGTCTCCTTCCAGCACTCCCCTTCAACGACCTAAAGAAATTTGATAGGGCCCACTTGCTGTGGTGCCACTTTGAGGACCTTTCAGGACAGGTTAGGTCCAAGCTCTAGAAAGCATCCTCTCAAAGAATTGGAAATAGGGGCCTGGCGGGATGGCTCAGTGGTCTAAAGTGCCTGCTTGGGAAAGCTTGGGCGGCTTCAGGGACTGCGGTTCGATCCCCAGCACCACATGCTGCGCCAGCCCTGCCCTAGGGGTGGGCTGAGCTGGCCATAAAAATGAGTGAACAAACAAACGAAAGTGCTGAAACAAGAAAAAAAAAATAATTAAAAAACTAAAAACTAAAAAAAAAAAAAAAAAAAAAAAAAAAAAAAAAAAAAAAAAAAAAAAAAAAAAAAAAAAAAAAAAAAAAAAAAAAAAAAAAAAAAAAAAAAAAAAAAAAAAAAAAAAAAAAAAAAAAAAAAAAAAAAAAAAAAAAAAAGAATTGGAAATATTCTACTCTAAAGGAGCAAGAATTTCACATGTATGTGAACTCAAGCACAGAATACCAAAAGTGCATTCAGTAATGAAGAACAGATAAAGATCAGAGTTATAAATTCTATCTGATTTGATCGTGAGATACTTTCCATGTTTTTGGTTGTTTCGTTTATTTATTTGTTTTTTCCTTTGAGTAGTAATCTAATTTTCTTCTGACCTTGGGCATTTATGCTTAAATTTTGATTTGATTAATAAGAATTTAAATACTGATCTGTCTAAATGCTTCTAATAAATATGTAATAGAAGCCACTGTTTTCTTCTGGGCAGTTAAATTCCTCTTGTTGAATGTTTTCAACACTGGGAAGCAGATTAGCTCCAGAGAATAGCCACAGTCCCAGGACCTCTGGTGTCAACAATAGGCAAGGACTCATTTCTTATTTCCATATTCTTGATTGAGGGAGATCAGATTTCAGGTTCTGGGATATTCTACATGATACAACCTGGGGGATTTCAAGCAAGATAAGGAGAGTCCAGAATTAATAAATCAATTCATTAGTGACTTTAGCATCTTAGACAGCCATTTTTAATAACTAGGTTTACAAATCACCGGAGAGTCGCAAATTCCTACCTTCTCCTTGAATTAGCCTTCTGTGACTTGCACACTTTTGTAAGGGAACTGAGTGACATAGGGCACAGAGTATCACTGGACTAAAACATGAAAGTGTGGTTCTACCTCTAGTACACTTATTCATAAGCTAATGGCCCTTGGAGAGGTCTCTGGGCCTCTCAGAGACCCTATTTTGTTCTGTATAACAGAGTATCACTACCACATGATGAAGCCAGCACAGATATGAATTGATAGCATGTTTGTAAGCCAATGGAAAATAAAAGCAATAATTACATGTGGAGTTTTTAGCATTTACTGTATGCTTCTAATTGGTATGTTGTAATCTCCCTCTTATATGAGTTTTGAGACTGCTATGTTTAAGTTATTTTTTAATTTGAATCTTCTGACCTAATTTACAAATCCTGGGTTCTCCTGTCAGATTTTCTAATCTCTACTCTCGCCCATGTAACTAGGACAGAATGATGACACCTATAGAAAGTGCAGCAATGACATTCACACTGTGTTGCTCAATCAGTCTGTTACACTGACTTTAAAGGCCGAGCTCTTTTTATCTTATTTTATTATTGTATTTTAAAGAATACAAAATGGTAAAATAAAAACCAACCCATTAGAAACAGTATAAAATTTCATTAAACAAAGTAATAGTAATTCAATAATGGTTGTCATATTGCACAATGTTTTCTTCAAATTTCTTGTTTATGTTAGCACACGTAAGTCTGTAAAATTGGTTTAAAAAGTTCTAGGAAATGAAAGAGAAGAAAAATAAAATAAAATGATTTAAAAGTTAACCATCAACTGCTCCTTTCAATAGACAGGCAGAAATCAGCAGTACAATTATCCAACCTATACTGTATATATGCATAAATATATCTTTTTTTTTTTTTTGTCTTTTTTGAGACAGGGTCTCGCTATGCAGTTGAGGCTGGTCCTGAGCTCACTTTTATAGCCCAGGCTGGTCTTGAACTCGCACCAATCCTCCTGCCTCAGCCTCCCGAGTGCTGGGATTACATGCGTGTGCCACCATGCCCGGCTGCATAAATATATCTTGTTCTCCTTTTTCTTTTGGCATTTTCTTCATCCCAGACTTAGTTTCCCTTTGAATAGATTCTTTCCCTTTCAAAGGCTCTATTGTTCCTTTCAGATTTTATTTACTTTCAGATTCTCACACTAGTGAGACAATATGTTGTGTACAATGAGAGTATGATTTATTTCATTTACCAGTACAGTCTCTAGTTACACCTATTTACCTATAAAAGCCTCAAATCTATCTTTTTTTCTAGATGAATAATACTCAGTTGTGTAACAATTTTATATCTTTTTTTATCCATTCCTCAGTTGATGGTTATCTGGATTATTTCTAAGATTTAGCTATGACAAATTGCATGGCTATAAACATGGGCTCATATATATTGCTATGGTATGAAGTTTTAAGCTCTTTTGAAAAAAATACTTAGGAGGGGAATAGCTAATTTGAATGGCACCTCCAGTCCTAACATTTTGAGGATTCGCCACACTGACTTCTATGGTGTTTGTGTCAGTCTGCTGCATTCCCACCAACAGTGGGGAAGTATTTCATTTTTATTTTTATTTATTGATTCATTCATTCATTTCTTTATTTGGTATAGTATCTCTCTATGCAGCTTGGACTTACAAGGATCCTCCTGTCAGCCTTCCAAGTGCTGGTATTACAGGTATGTGCTACTATACCTGATTTTGGTGGCCAGTATGGCACAAGGTACTGGGGATAGTATCCAGATCCTTGTCTTTTTTTTTTTTTTTTTTTTTTTTTTTTTTTTTTTTTTTTTTTTTTTTTTTTTTTTTTTTTTTTTTTTTTTTTTTTTTTTTTTTTTTTTTACCAGAGATCGAAGGGCTAGGTAGATAGCTTGGTGGTATAAGTGCCTGCCTGTACCAGAGATCAAACTTAGGACCTTGTGCTTTCCAGACAGGTGCTATGCCACTGAGCTATCTCCCCAGCCCAAGAAGCATTCCTTTTTTTTCACAGTCTCTTCAGAATTTGCTATTTATTGCCTTCTTGATGACAGCCATTCTTTCTCGGGTATGGTGCAATCTCAGAGTTGCTTTAATTTGCATCTTTTAAAAAATTTGTATCTTTTGAATGACCAATTTTGATCATTTTTTCACATATGTGTTTTCCATTTGAATTTCTTCATTTGTTAATGTTGTATTCATCTCAAATGCCCATTTTTAGATTGGATCTTTGAATTTTGGAAGCCTGACTTCTTTATTTTTTGTTTTGTTTTAATTCCTTAAATGTCCTATTTAAAAGTCCTTTGAGTGAGTTGATTATACCTTTGTCCCCCAAGTCTTAGGTTTTCTTTCTACTCAGTTTATCATTTTCTTTGATGTGCAGAAATTTTTTTAAAAAGATGAGATATAAGCTGTTGATTCTTTGAAGTATTTCCTGTGCAGTTTGGCTTTTGTTCATAAATTTTATACCTACCCATATATCCTTAAGGTTTCTACCTACCTTCTCCTCCAGAAGAATTAGTATTTCAGCTTTAATATTTAAGTCATTGATCCATTTTGACTGTAGTTTTGTGCATGGTAAGGCTGAGGTTTTAAATTTTCCTTAAGACAAGGCCATACAATTTAGGATGACCTTGAACTCTCTATGTAACCAGGCCGGTCACCTGCCTCAGGTTCCTGGGTGCAGAGATTACAGATGAAGCTGAAGTTGTTGAAATGTACTTTAATGTTGGGAAACCCACTCTATTTGGACTTCAGTGTTTTTGGTTGGCTGAGGCTGCCTTAAGGATAGGTTTCATGTTCCACGTGGCGGTGGAGATTGAACTGTAGTCCCCAGCGCCTGAAAGAGTATGCTGAATCATGTGCTTTAACCAACTGAGGTACCTGGCAAGCCCCAACCCACTCAATTTGACTAGGATAATTGCACTCAGTGGCTTGAAGCAGGAGTACTTTGGAGGCCAACTGAGGCACCCACACAGAGACTTGAATTCAACAACTACAGTTTTCTCTTTGACTGTGAGTATGGGCCAGCCCTTCTAAGCCTCTAAACTATTTGGAAGAGTGTCATTTGAAATGGAAATAAACTATCAGAGGAGGAATGGAATTATTCTTTGTTAGGTGCTGTGTTGACCAAAGTTGATAGGAAAAGGAATGGAATAAGGAAACCAAGCTATCTGGTAAAACAAACAGCCTTCATCTTTTTTCAAAGGTCTTTCTGGGGTGGGACAATGGCTCTCTTGCTGTGATCTTTGGGAGAGGAAGTCACACCCACCCTTCTTTCCAGTGCCCCTGGCAATGCAACACTCAGACTCCTTGGCTCTCAACTCCCTCTAAGAAGAAATGAGTTCTGGAATAGAATCCTTGCACTTTCCTATTGTGTGCTTCCACTGCCTTTTCGTTGACCCAATGAAGCTCTGTTGTCTTTTAAGAACATCCAGGTGGGATGTCTACCATCAGATAATACTTGCTTAAACCAACACACAAGGCTTAAGATAGCATCATTTTCTGAAATCTTATACTCCAAGAGAGACAATCCATACAGAAAAACCACAGACATTTTGCTCTGTCATTTCAATACACAGCAAAGCAATTCCATAAAAACCAGCTGCTGGCAGCATTACAGTTCATTAACCTGTTAGTCAATAACCTTAGGTTTTCCTTTTTCCATGTGTAAGAGAGCATGGCTTGTGGATTCCTCTGGGCACTTGTGGTGTGCCAAAAAATTAATATGTAGGAAAAATGTACTTGCTATGGAGCTGTTGGAACCTTGTGAAAGCTTATGAAATTCTAAATGAGACTATTAAGTCTGATATTTGAGGGTCATGGTTGTCTGTGCTAAACATATTATTCATATTTTCCATTTTTTTTTTTTTTTTTGCACCAGGAAGCTATGAAGAGGCAAATCTTTCCTAAAACTATCCAAGTCCTTCCTTTTCTGGCTGTTCTCTCACTGCTTTCAGATCTAGCCTCAGCTTCAGTTGACTTGTACTTCACCACATGTAGTGAACTTATTTTTGTAGTTTAAAAATGCCATGCAAATTAATTTACAGTGCTTTACTGCTTCTTTCATTCTTGACTCATCTTTACCAATTCTTATTAACAACCTCTTGCTTCTTAACAGGTCAGGGAGTGGGAGTCAACTTTGGAACTGATTTAAAGGGGATACTAATTTAAAGTTAGCATTATAAAAAGGTGTAATCCCATTTATGAGGACTCTACCTTTATGACTTAAGCAGCTTGTAACAACTAGGACTTTGTTGATTTTCCTAATACTCAGTAATCTTTTTGGAGAAAAACTGGTATGGTTCACAGTGTTTTGGTTAGAATCTGCTATAGATCTTCAAATAGTTCCTAAAAGGGTGATTGTATAAGTCTGTTCTATACTTCCATTTCTAATGTAAAAACGTAGAAATATTATAAAAGTAACTCAACAATTTAACTAATATGCACCATGTTTTGCGGAATTATTTTGTTTCTCTCCCTTTACCATTCCCATGGAAAAATTTCCAAAATATATTGTTGGGTTAAAACTATATCTCATGAAAAGCAACTCATTACTATAAATTATAAATAGTTGAGAATATATAAAAATATTTGGTACAAAACCTGGCACATAGCAGTGTTACAGAAACTTTGATTATTATTTTTGTATTTTCTATAGTTCAAATATTTTCTTTCCAAATGTATCAATTGAAATCTGAACTTTGAAGGTGACGGTATTAGGAGCTGGTTAGGCCATGAACACAGTCCCCATGAATGGTGTTAATTTCTCATAATGCCACTTTTTACATTAATGCTCCCCTATACCAGTAGCCCTTTCATTAAAGTCCCAAGGAGCTTCCTTGTCCGTTTCATGTGGGAGAACACAGGGAGAAGGTACAGTCTCTGAATCAAAGAAAAGGGCATTATCAGATAATAATAATGGGCGAACTTCTTGATGTTGGAGTTGGTGCCTTTATAAGCTGTTCAGCCTGTGGTATTGCCGTAGGATTTATTTATTTATTTATTTATTTTCAATTCTTTTATTGTTTAAATTTAACAATGGTTATATTACATATTTTCATCATCGGATCAGTTTAGATTAATACATATAGGTATATAAGATTGATCAAACAACTAAACATTAACCTTTCTAAATCCACATTAATTTTTTTTT